>CM055827.1:18485391-18543565 GCA_029582265.1 Zoroaster sp. YZ-2022
TGACGTACATTTACAGGAGGGCGAACGCAACAACTGTTTACTGCGGTACGTTGCTTGTACACAAAGCATATTACATCACGTACAGTTTACCAACTACGACTTTCAAAAGTGTTTTTTGAAGAAGTTTCCAAAAGTAGTACTGAAGCCAATTGTGTTGTTCATCATCGTCATGTGATGGAGATTATACTGGATGCCAAAGTTGCCATAAGTGACATAGAATCGTATAAATTAAGCCTGGAATGGACGAAATCCAGGCGAAAATAGCGAAACCGAAGGAAAGGATCTCGAGTCCGGCATATGCGCACATAATGGTACCCTTATTTTTATTATATTTTTTACGAACAAATATTCTAAGAGCAACCAAAGATTTGAATGTCCAGTATTTTGATTCGTTGAATTTTCTAATCAGGAAAAGTTAATCTCACTGCAAAAATGTGTACAAATAATTGTTCTTGTTTGTGCCGATAAAAAATAATCCTTTAAAGTGAAATCTTGCCGGTGCTGTCAACCAGACTAATAGTTTGACAATGACCCGGCCCCGGTACGCTCCGCAAATGTCTAACAGACGTCGCGGATTTCAACCGCTGGAATTTTGGCTGAAAATCATTATTTTTCTCAGCAATTTATAGTTTGTTTTTAATGTTTTTAAGAATAACATATAAATAACTAAATACACACTGAACAATTTTTGAGTAAAAAATCATGGTACTTTGTATGGACTTTAATATGGACTCTTTAATATGTCGCGCGTCGCCTTCAACTTGATTGATTTTTGACCTTGGCTTTCATCACTATGCGCATAGGGATATATTCATATGCACTTCCAGTTATTGATGCTTGTATATCGTTTAAGTGACTTGCGTATGCCTTTCCTTCTTCACTCTCCCTATTGTGTGGTTTAACGTCTTCACCTCATGCCCATGGACCTCAAAATTTCAACCATAATTTGTCGCCCTTAAAAAGAAAGTTCATTTAACAATGCGTTATTTTAAAACACTTATAAGACCTGAAATAAATGGGTCATTTTCCCCAATAAAGCACCCTATTAATTTGAAAAATTTCTGAGTGGTTTTAAGACGAACTAACATCCACCCCTAAAGGTGTGGCAGGCATACAAGTCTCTCAAACGTAACACGAGCATCAAACAAAAGTGAAAGTGCATATATATATATATATATATATATAGGCTATATATCCTATGCACGTACATAGTGACTGAAAGTGAAGGTCAAAAGATCAATCATTTTGAAGGCGAAACGCGCGACGGGCGAAGATCGACAGGCGACGGGCGACGGCTGTGACGGGACGCCCTCTATCCAATTAATTTTACAAATATGTGGATTGCAATGTACGACCGTCTTGCGCTTAAAACTGGCAATCGCTTGTGTGCCAAAATGCGAGCGCGATGTTTATCCTGTCGCACACGTGCCCGAAGGTTCAAATTAAAATATACCCAAAAGTTTGTTATGTAACACGGAACAGTTCAACAGTTGTGGTGCGGGCAGCGAAAACATTCTCACACCTAGACGCATTGTTGGGCCAAGAATACCCCTGCACCTCTCTGACCCTCAATCCATGGCATAGCACCTCAAAGAACAACCTACGTGGGCAATTCGTAACGTTGTTGTATTCTACAGCGCAATATCCTCCCGAAAAGAAGCTGTGCAAATAAGTAATTATATTTTTAAGTATTCTATATCGTAAAGGAGTAAACCAAGCTAGTGTTCTGTAGTATCGTAATGTCTGTACTTGTCCAATCACAACCCTTGCTCAGACCAATCAACTGGATGTTTCATACGTTCATCTTGTTTGGGTGTATCATGGGTAACTTTTTATTCAAACACGTTAATATTTGGAATAAAATTATTGTTGTATGTACGCAAAGCCAGCAAATATTTCTTTGACCTAATGGAAATGTTGATATTCTAATGTTGATATAGGATATTCTGGAGAATGACGCTCTGAATTTGGATTGGGACTTCAAGAGTTCCCTCTTGATAGATGCCATTAAGGTAAGAATATCACTGTTTTATGGTTATTTCGGCAATGATGATTTGCGCAACAATACTCGTTCAAATGACGTCAATTAATTCCGTGGACAACATCCCGAAAATACCGGTTTTCAATTTGATATTCGCCTCGTGCATATCGTAGTCCTCAGAGGTGAAATTAACTTCAGCTGCAAGCTCCGGGCTGTACGCGGTTCCATTTACAGCCTCTTTACTGTACAAACATATCACAACAGTACCGTATACGATCGCGGCAGCGTCGCTTGAATGATTAAATAAAGTCATTTTATATGCAAACCGGAAATTCTCACTGCTGAATTCCACCCTCTCATCCATTACTTTCCAAATCTCATACCTTTTCCTATGTTTTTTAACCTCATGCTACATTTATCATTAAGTATGAAGAGTTTTTTCTACCTGAAATAAGGAGATCTCAGCGGCCATTTTCTTCGAAATTTTCAAAGTGAAAACTTTTCCCTGGTAACCATTAATACTAGAATGGAGCCATTAGCGCACGCGAATGGTTATAACCAGCGATATACTATTAACTGTAACTACGTCACGGCCATAGTTACGGTTGCCAGAGTATGGGAGGCTGCCAGTGCAAAATAAAACCGGAAATTCAATGTTTGTTTTAAATACTGTAATTTGTGAAAAACAGATAAAAATCAACATACTTTATAAACATATATTCCTTTTAAAGATCGCCGGTGTAAAATGTTTAATTGTGGGCAGAATCCCTTGCTAACCATGTTTAAAATTGTTGGTCACTGATGGCCGTCCATATAAAATGGCGCTCAATGCTTACAATACAAAATGCCCTCCGCGAATCCCTAATGCTCAATCAAATTGCCCAAGCCTCTCTCGCTCCCTCATGTGGTCATGGACTGGTGGATTGTGTGATTTACGAACGGACGGTTATGCATGTTGTTCCGGTAATGTTCTGAAACAAATAATACTTTTTAATTAGCTCGAAACTAAATTAATGGGATCATGGAATTCCATCTGCAGCAATACATAGGCCTAGCTTAGGTCTATCAATTATGATTGCAAGTGATCTTGTCAAGGACACATGCTCCTTGTTAATAATAAACTATCAATGGCACGTGCACAATCCCAAAACCATCATATACGAGAGTATAAAGACATTTCCATATATTTTCTACGCAGGATTGAGGTTTCTTCACCACAGTGAGCTCGGCGTTCATGGCAGAATGCGCTCATCCAACTGTGTGGTAGACAGCCGGTTTGTTGTCAAACACGACTTCGGTCTCCACGCATTCAGGGATGTGTCGTTGAACAAAGTGACAGAGACCCAAATGAAAAGTAAGCATCCTCCAAAAACAAACACAAAAGCAAAAACAAACAAACAAAATCTACATCGATTGGAGTCTTTTATGGACATTACTAGAATGATTATCGAAGTTTAACGAGCACCAATCAGAATTGCCATAACGAAGCAGGATCCTATGAAGAGCCTATTAACCAGAAGCGTCTTCCGGGTCTCTTCAGTCTCGCGGCAATGACATGAGCACGCTAGTCAAAACGTGGAGAAGTGTCAGCAGACATACACCATCACAACTTCTAAGTTCCCTCAATATTTTAGAATATCTCAACAAATATTGCATGAATTTTAATTTTTTAAAGAAAATGACAGAATGACATGTTCACACAGCTCGTAATGAAATGGTTGAAATTCAATCATGCATGCACAATTGACAGTGATTTGAATGAAAATTCAGCTGAAAAAGTTGCAGTACATAAAGCATTGCTTCAAGGGCATGTTACACATGTAGTTTTCTGTAAAAACTCAGTTATGGAGAATAATGGAGGATCAATTCCATATTAAACTCTTGCTCTACCCTCTAAAACAATGGACATGCATGTTGCATGTTGCTCTTGAATATTCCTTTCTTATTATGAAACAGCCATCAATACCATTGTTATTGATGCACATTACGAGCTTATGTAGAACATGTCATTCTGTCATTTGCTTTTTGAATTTTTAAAATTCATGCAATACTTGTTGCGATATTAAAAAAATATTAGGGGGAACTTAGAAGTTGTGATGGGTGTATGGTTCTGATCAGGAACCGTAATCTCACTTCGCGACAGTTGAGATCCAGACCATACGCAGTGTTTACAGAATAACATTACCTCAACCATGCAAAACATCAAAAGTTTAAACACGGATAATTTGTAAACCAATTAGCGTTTTTAACAACATTTATCCATTGTCCTGAGTAAAATATGTTGTATTGATTTTTTTAAAGAGATGTTGTGCAATGCCCCGGAACAACTAAGGAACCCTAATAAAGCACCAACGAAAGAGGGCGACATTTATTCTATAGGCATCATAATACAGGAAGTGGTGATAAGAGGACAACCTTCGAACATGAACGCAGGAATGACGTAGAATAAAGGTGAGAAAGGCGTGTTTAATTGAATGGGAAGTCCTTCTACTTCAGTTTGTCTGTTTGTGATTTCAAATTAAACTTTGTACAGCAGAGTCCTTATAGTAAAGGTTTTAGCTCTTTTCATTGTGTCATTGGCGAGAAAATTAGGAACAAACATTAATTTAAAACAAAAAATGTAAATTTGACCAACACTGTAAGTGGGGAAATGGATCACGGCCGTGATACAACCATTTTGAAATTGTAATACATTTCTGGTTTTAAAAATAATAAAAAATAAAATAAAATAAATGAATAAATAAAACAAATTATAATTTAAAATATTGAGGATGATTGAAGTGTTGTTTATGTTGATGGGTTATTCTTGAGAAGGTCGCTGCTCAATCATCTCAGCCGTTTCGACCTCACGTTCCAACGGATGCATGCAGCTGAAATACACGCCATCATGGCAAGATGTTGGCACGAGACCCCGGATGAACGACCTCTGCGGACGATCTCCTGTCCAGCATGAAGAAAATATGCAAGTATGTTGTATTTTAACCCTATCTCACTCTAGGGGTATAGGGCCAGGTGACAATTGCATCAACATTTTAGCCAACAGTTTGTTAGCTTTTGAATATGTTAGAACGTAGTTTATTTGGCTTGACGATACATTTATTGTAATTTGCATGAGCTCTTGAGCCGTTTGTTTTATTTCCATTAATAAGATAATATACAACTTGTACATTCATTGCAAAATTAGACTGTCACAACTAACCCGTGAGGGTTCTACGCGGTGACCTAGGAAGCAAAACACATACTGCAGAAGTAAACCACCATAAAGAAATGCAGAAAATATATTTACATTAATTAAAAATTTATTTACAAATTAGTTATATTCTTTTACAATTAATTTATTCCTTTCAAATTATTCCATTAATTATCTAAATCACTATAGGCCTAATATAACCATTAATTCATGAAATTACTTTAAAAAATCGTATTCTTGATCTTTATTACTTGATCACACGATTACTCAACTAACCACCGTATCATTATAATCCTTGACAACTTAGTTATTCCATTCCAATTACTTCATTCCAATTATTCTATTATTTATACAAATCACTAATGCAATTACTTTTATACTCAACCAACTATAATCTAGATCTATTTATCCAATCCAATATAGTCACTGAACAATTATATTCCAATTATTCCATTATTTATACAAATCACTTATGAAATTACTTTATACTCAACCAACTTATATCCTTGATCTATTTATCCAATCCAATATAATCACCGAACAATTCTAATCTAGACTCGATTCGATCCGCACCACCCTAATACATAGATTAATTTCTCAACAACCACCACCTCACATTCTTTCATAAGCGGTTGCATCCTGAAGCTGCCGTTATAAAAAAAAAAGTACACTTATTACGTTTATAAACCCGCAGTGTATTTTTGTTTATAAGTACTACGTTGAGCCTGTTGCTCCTCCACTTCATAGAAGTTTGTAGTCTGCGTAGTATGTGTACAGGTAAGACGCTTACTGTGACCTTTCTGGATGTCTAGCCTCCAAACACATGAAATTCATTGCGTTCTCGTAAGGTAAGTGTTGAAACAAGGCAGTCGTTGAAACAAGGCAGTCGTTAAAACAGTTGCACAAGGTTATCTATAATAATTACAAATTACAGTTCACTAGTAATGTTGTAATCAATTAAGACAATTAATGAGTTCTAATTTCAAGTAAATTAAAAGCCGTTTCATTTCCATAAATAAACTTCCAAATTGAATGAATAAAAACAACTTACGATTGCCTGAATTCTCAATATTCAAGATTCCATTCTGTGCCCCTCCGAGTCAAGCTTCTACAGATCTGTACTATCTATGCTGGTGGCCTGGGCATCGGTGGGGAGAAGGATCGACCAACACTCATGTACACACCACAACCACTATCTGGCATACTGACAAACCTCCCACACACTCCTGCTTTTTTTTTTCTTACAATAGACTGGCTGCTCGCTCAAGCACGGCGCTGCATACCAAAGAGACTCCCCATACAAAAGTACAATTGTAAAGTAAAAGAACAGATAAATGGTCAGTTGTAACAAACAATTATTATTATGCAACCATGACCCTTGAAAGAAAATACACTAAAAGACTTTTAAATCTAGTGACATAGACCTAGTGTCATAACTCATAAACAGAGACAAAAATTAATGCTATTCAGAGAAGGGAAAACCCAATACTGCCCTTAATAACTTTAAGTTAAGTTTTACCCCAAAAATATTTTAAATAATTCCAGTATATAAAACAAAAAGATTTAAGAGCAAAAGAACCTATGAATAAATTATTGTGTATAAATTAAACCATCTACTCCGTTTACTGCATTGCTGATTGTAAACAAAAATAACAAATAAGGTTTGTACATAAAAAAAAATGTATACTTAGTGAAATAAAATTACTTACTATATAAAAATAAATTGCTTTTTTAGTGAATTAAAAATATCGTGCCTCAGATGATAAGGAAGTGAATTAACCGTTTCTGGCAGAAGTTCATTAACATCGGTAGTTAACTCGTGTCCATTTTATGATTTCTCGCAGGGGCGTCTCCGGTGGCATCATGGATAACCTGCTGTCTCGTATGGAGTCCTATGCCAGTAACCTAGAGGGACTTGTGGAGGAAAGAACCTCTGCCTTCCTGGAAGAGAAGAAACGAGCAGAGACTCTCCTCTATGAAGTATTGCCAAAGTAAGGCTTCTGATCCACCGGCCTATGGGAATAAACACACATTAATCAAGGGAAGTTACAACATTTGTAAATATCTTATAACAACATTACCGAGTTATAATCTGTGAAGTTGTTGACGGTACCAATTATCCTGACAGTTATGTCGCATTTCGAGAAGAAACAACGTTTTGCACATTTTCAAAGGTTTGCTGGATGGCACATTTTTGATAAGGCGGTTTTGTAAACAAATTGTATGCTTTTTATACATGTTTGGATGACACAGACTCTGCATTGAGCTAAAACGTTCACATTCTGCCAACATTACCAATGTTGAACCTTCCCTTTAAAATGACGTTTTTTGTTTTAAAATGACATGTTGATGTTTTTAATTGAAACCAATGTGTCTTAATATTATGTACAACACTTTGGTGATATTTGACCGTGTACTTAACAAGTCGGTTACATATATTTTAATCGTTTTGCTTGAGTGAAATTGAAAAACGTTCTTCGACGTATGTATATTTTTCCAGGTGTGTAGCCGACCAACTCAAAGTGGGGTCTGCGGTCCATCCAGAAACTTACGACGGTGTGACAATATTTTTCAGCGACATCGTTGGATTCACTGAGCTGTCTTCATGCAGTACTCCTATGCAGGTAAGTAACTAAAACATATTGGTAGGTGTAGGAATATTCAACTGCATAGCCAAGGCAGCCTCTCCCCGATTTCTAACAATTATAAGGTCAAGTCCTTTATTTTCTCTTAAATCTCGGTAGATTTTGTTTATATTAACTACAGATCTTGTTAATAATTATATGTATATATGTTGTTAAATTTTTCAATTGTTTACTTTTATCAATTCTTTCATAGATTATTATTATTAATTTTAATTAATTCCATTTAGGTTGTAGCATTATTGAATGACTTGTACACATGCTTTGACGGGATTATTGGTAACTTTGACGTACAAGGTGAGTTGTCAGTTTAATCTAATCATATAACGGAATGGTTTACTTTAATCCTATCACGGCTGGGGGAAGGGCACATTGTGTCCTCCGGTACGATTTATCGATGACGTTAACATTTTGCTGAATTTTCCTAACTATAGGACCCCACTCAAACCAATATTAATGATGTTATGTGTGGTTATATACTTTTGGTAAACAAATTAAAATGATAAACATTTACAAAAATCATGTTTTGGTCAAGTACCAACATTTATAGTCATAGCGCCCTCTAGCGGCTGAAAATTTTAGAAAATACGAAAAATAAACAACGTGGCTCCCCCGGCTATAGGGTTGAAAGAGAACCCTACTCAGGTGTACATTGTGATTTCATGAAAAAAAAAAATTAAAAAAAAAACATCACCACCACAACAACAGTCACATATTCTTATTTTTAAATTTCCGGGTTGAGACAAACGGAGAAATTCACACAACATTGCAATAACGAGATTTTGTTTAATTTTGAAATCCTTAGGTTGAGACTATCGGAGATGCTTACATGGTGGTGTCAGGCCTGCCGATCCGCAATGGTGATGCGCATGCGCGGGAAATCGCCAAGATGGCACTTGCATTACTTGAGGCTGTAGGTTCGTTCAAGGTTAGGCACAGACCAGACTGGAAGCTTCTACTTCGGGCTGGTGTACACTCAGGTATATAAATGACATCTAACAAAGCTCTTTTTACATGGAGTAATTGTCAGTTGCAATTCCCTCATTACCCTCACACGGAGTGCATACTATGTAACATGATGTTGCTGAGAATTGCGTGCAGTGGCGTAGCCAGGATATTCACATTGGTGGGGGAAATATATTTTGGGGTAAATTTACAGACACTATTTGCCAACAAGTGGGGGCGGGGATGGCCGCCCCTTTTCCCATTCCCACACCTTTGCCTACGGAACTGGTTGGCTGCATGTAAATAAACAAAATAATGATAATAATAATCAAAATATTTGTATAGCGCCCATTCATGAAAACATGCTCTTGGGCGCTGAATAGCCTCATAATGAGTGTTTTCAAATTAATTGTACGGCGGACAGAACCTTATCAGAATAATCATGCACGACCTACATGAAACAATGACGAACACCTCTTGGATTGTTTTTACTTATTGCAGGAACGTGTGTGGCTGGAGTTGTTGGTCTCAAGATGCCCCGATATTGTCTTTTTGGTGATACTGTGAATACAGCGTCTAGAATGGAGTCTAATGGGGAGGGTAAGACGCTTAAAAAACAGTTATACTTTGACCAATCTGGTGATTTCCTTGTTTGTTTCATGTTGTGGCCATGAAGTTAGCCAGAGGGATTTAAAACCAGCAGTAGACGCAAACATTATGACGAGTTTTCCTGACTGTTAATTACTATAGATAAAGCTTACAAGAGCATCACCTTAAACTGAAAGTAATAATCTGATAAAGAATTAACCAATTAATATCCGAACACTAACTTAATGTGAAGTTGATATAGGTTCAATCAGTAAACGATGTTGAATTGCAGTCTCTCTTAGCTACCATACTGTGTGTATGTAAAATTTGGTCTGGTTCCAATAACTGCGAATACACGTATTTCACTGGTTAGCAAAAAAAAACAATTTAAGAAATAAAAAAAAGTAAAAAAAATAAATTGCATTCATATCTAAGTGTCCCAGATCCCGTTACCAAAATAAAAACCTAACAATACATTCTCATTTCATGTAGTATTTTAATCAAAGAAAAGTTTGGAAATTCAAACATTTTTAAGTGAGGTTCAACCTCATTTACACCAAACGGAGGTTTGATGTTTCATATTCTGGTAGTACTCAATTAATCGTAGTTCAAATTGAAATGCTCAATTTTATTTTTAGGTTTCCGCTTTTATTATTATTTTTGGTTTACATTTAAACGATGCAGCTCTCAAGATTCACATCAGCAGTTCAACCGACAGTATTCTCAAACGCTTCAATGAGTTCATTATTGAATGTCGTGGGGAAATTATCATGAAGGTAGGTCTGAATATTTTTTGCCTTATACTATTCGAGTCAGATTCATCAAAGTAGCAGTTATCCCTGAATATATCAATACCCTTTTATATGTACACAATAATTTTACAAATGGGTTGTAAAATCAGCATTTTGATGTTACTGCATGCTGCTGTGTAGTTACATTATATGTTCCATCGTATTGTGTCACACTGAGGCGACCTTGGTAATTAATGGGAAAACCCCATAAAAGTACATTATATAATTATATGTAAACTTCTCAGTAACTATGCTCCCCACACAAGCTGTTCGTAGCGCGCTGTCGAAGCTAGTATGTTAACTGGATGCCAACGCAAGGGGGCCAGTGCTTGTCAAACCGACTACATATTTATACTTGTGACGTAAATCAAGCTGATAAGGACAGATGGTCGATGAATGTATGCAACTTTTGTCGATAATATAATAAAAGCAAAATCATCGTTTTTGGTGAAATAACATACAACAAAAGAAAAGATTTACGTAAACGTGAAGACTACTTATATTCTGTTAGGATTTCCCATATCTACTAACTGGTAAACAATATATACATGTATAATTAAACAAGAAACAAAATGGGGGTTGCTTTACTTATCATTAATTACCAAGGTTGCCTCAGTGTGACACCATACGACGCAACATAAATGTATGCTAGCTATGTACATAGACGTCGCCAGGGGGTCCAGGGGATCCAATCCACCCACCCACCCCCACCCCCACCCCCGTTGCCACAATCAAAACATAAAACATGCAAAAAGCAAGTACTAATGTAACAGGTGCAGTTTGGTTTATATAAATTTGACCCACTGGCTACGCCTTTGGCTATATATTGTTAACGATGTTAATTGACGAAACCAACGCTTCTATAACATAGCCAAAATGGTTTGCATTAGTATGTAGGGGTATTTTACCGGTACTTTACCGGCATTTTCTCAAGACATTTACAGCGTGGCACACCTTACAGTGACCTTCCCCAAAAAACCCGCCGCAGTAGACTCAGTTACATTAAAAAATAACCATTATTACAAATTTGCTTTATAAAACTAAAATACATTGACAATAAAACTAAGAGACTAGCTTACTTCAGAACAATATTGGCATTGTTTCATAATATACATTTAACACCCAATACACGTCCATGTTCAACTTTTGACGACTTTGGGGAAATTTTCTGCAAATAGCAATGCCCTCACGCAATGTCCAATTTATGTTAATATCGTGCTCTATTCCTCCATTGCATGTATAACTAGCAAGTCCAGTCACATGATTTCGAAATAAATGATTAAAATGAACTAGTACATTTTAAAAGTGTTGAATTTTGATTAAATTTCATTGATCGTTACAGGGGAAAGGAAAACAGACGACATATTGGCTGATTGGAGAGAAGGATTGAAAGATGATCACTGCAGTGTATGAACAGTAATGCTTTTATCATTGCATTATTTTAAACGCACCAGTTGTTTGATTAATTAACATTTGATTTGTAATCGAATAAACTACAAGGGAAAATGAATACGTACATATATTGTATTTGTGTTTGTAATCACAATTAACGCACAGTAACGCCAATACTTAATTATGTTTGTTATGTAGTAAGGACACCAAACAATTGAAATGCACGTTAATAATTATATTAACTGTACGTGGTGTCACATCCTCACCTTGCGCACCCAGCCACTATATACATTATTGTAATACATTATTGTAAGGATTTTACTGATCACAATTGAGAAGTTTTAGTTTTAGTAAAATATACTTTAAACAATTTATCTCAAATGATGTTTTTGACTTATAATGAATAAGGACAATTTGAATACATGATCATGTTATTATCATTATCATATTATTAACCATTACAGTATTAGCAGTAGTCTTTATTGCATTTAAACATATGCAATTATACACTAAGCAAGACAATGCGACAGATTTGCGACCAAACAAAAGATAAATAATGTTTTATCACTTTTAAGCGAGAGGGAATTGTGGTAGGCCCTAAATTAACAAAGGGAGACAATCAACCAAAGATGTTCATTAGTTAGTGTGTCGTAATACTATAGGTATATTTTTCATATTTAGTTACCACACACATACTATAGAATAAAAAGTCACTTTTGAAAAAGTGATTATCTTCAATGGTTAACGGTTAACGGTTAATGGTTACGGCACGAATTTTGTCACACGTAATGATAGAGTTTAAAGTGTTCAAGTGAATCTGGTGGACTTCAATGTTATGTCTTTATTAATGTGTTTGTTACAAACCTTTTTCTTCATTTAACATTTCTTAAATCTAGATTCTAAAAGAACATTTGTAAATTATGTTTGTATCCATATGTCATAGGCAAATTATATACAAATCATTATTCACAGTACACTTACAATGAAATGGGCAAACACTCTTCTAAAACAGCACTCTTTGATGAGAATATAGGCCTATCCCACTATGAAGTTGTATTTTGTATGTATTTAAGGGAAGGTAACTACGTTTTCCTCAACTCTAGTTTTCAGGAAATACATCATAAACATTACCATATATCATAAAAGTGTTTCACCATAATACATGTCGTTCCTTACGTTTTATGAAAACGACGAAGAACTTTTATATGTTTTGATGTGCCGGATGGCACATTTTTGTAAATTCCACATAACAATTCATGTTTTCTTTGAGATAAATGCACTTCAGAAGAGATAAGAATTATCAGAAGTATTGCTATACATGAACCAACTTTACACCAAGTACGTTTTTATATAATCTAGTTATAACCAACGTTGTACCTTCCGTTTACACATTCATAGGAAGGTGTAAATGTATAATTAACCAACATCAGCACTCTTCGGTGAAACATTGGTTGTGAATTAAATTTTATTCTTTTGAAAGAACATCGTTTTATGCCATTCAAGTATACAAATTAGAACGTTTGAGAAATTCAATGCACATTGGATATCAATATAGCTTTTAAGAATGCTTTCGTTTAATTACGAGAATTTACAATGAATTTACATTTATACAAAGCTTCTGAATAAGAAAAAAAAATCAAAAGTAAATGGACTAATCAGCAAATAAGGGCATGGATGCAATATCTCATAGGGTTTAATATAAAATGTGTGATTATTTAAGTTTATCAATGCAGAAATAAGCTCTGAGTACATAAGGTGGTTTAAAACAGATAATCTAAAAAGTCATTCGACGATCAGTATTGAATTTGTAGACCTATATAATTATATAGTAATTTAAATAATTATATTTGTTTAATGAAGAATCTATATCGTTTTTTCAACCATGTAATTGTAGTAATAATTAAGTTATCTATATTTTATCACCATCGTTGTCACCAATATTGTTACTGTAATCCACTTCACCATCGCCAACCTCATCGTTGTTCTAATCCTCCACCCTAATCATCATTGTTATCATCGTCATCATAATCATAATCATAATCATTATCACCATAATCATAATAATCAATCATAATCAATCATTATCATTATCATTATCATCATCATCGTCATCATATCGCCCTCATCATCGTCCTCAATATCCCCATCATCATAATAATCATCATCATCATAATCATAGTCATCACTTCCATCCCTCACTATCGTCATCCTCAACATCACCTAATCAAATGTTGTATTGTTGTCGTTTATTTATGAGTAATTGTATACAAATATTGAGTGACTCAGAGTAAAATGAGAAAAAAAATCTTCCCATTGGAGACCAGTGGATGGCACTGAATGGGCCACCCAGTTAAAATAATAATAAATAAATAAATTCATAAATAAACATCTGAACTGATCTGTTGCACTAGACGAAACCGAGTGCAATTGTTCATTTCTGATGTTATCGAGTGATATCACTCTTCCAATTGTACTAAGTAAAGTCACTCAATATTTGTTTTATATAACTCACTGATAGATGGTTGCCATGTGATATCACGAACGGTAGTAAATTTTCACATAATTGACATTCTACATTACAGCTATGTCCGTCATTTGATTAATTAAATAAAGTAATTTTAAATCAGAACCGGACATGCTTCTGGCCACATACAGGCTCTCACCCACCTCCTTCTAAATATAATGCCATTTCCTGATGTTTCCACGCAGCTTGCTGGTCTTATGACTGGTTTCTAACAATTTCAGAAATATGAACACGTAAAATTTACCTTCCTAGTACATGAACATATTTTAAGTGTTGGGATGAAATGGGAACGGTGCAATATGTTGGGGTCATATTTGCTATTTGCAAATTAATTAAAGTATGATCGTTTTTATTCACTAAAATGTCAACACAGAATGATGCACTAACGAAGTGTACATCATTAGTACCGGTAACCCACAAACAAACTGAACTAATTAAAGCTACACTTTGTTGCAAGATGGTATCAAACATGGTACATTTTATCAGTTTCAAGAAAACGTTTGTTTGTTTGTTTGTTTATTCTATCTTTATTCTGGATATCTCTTTCAATACAAAGTACTGGTCTCCCAAGAGGTCCAGATTAAAACATTATTGTATTCTACACTACATGTATTCAAAATGTACAAAATTATATACAAGATATATTTACAGTATGTGTACATAATATACACAGTCATAACATAGTATTAGGTTTAAAAGTGTAAACATATAAATGTACATTAGACCTATATATCAATATACATGAAATCATAATATGTCAGCATTAATGAGTAACGTGATTACGGTATCAAATCTGAAATGAATCACGTAATGCGTTTCAACATTAGATTGCATACAAACAAATATGAATGCATTTTCACAACGGAATAAGCTTAAAATTTCAAAGGTTGGTATATACATGTATCTGCTTATTTAAAGGCACCTGGAAATAGGTTTTTTATTGATTTAAACAATAAAGTATATGTGTATTAACAATAAACAAATTGTTTGAGTGATTATTTGTCAGGATTTATATGTTTAAAAAAAATATGAAGTTGTTTGGAGGGTGACTCCGCCCATCCCTTTTTGTGACGTCATTCGAGGAAGGATTCGCCGCTGATGGAACATCGACCCCCCTCGACGCCCTCGAGAATTGCCTGTGTTTACACACGTGCAAGTAGTGACCCGTGTGGTTTGGTTTGTTATAAAAAAAAGGCATTTTTCCGGCATTTTCCCAGCAATGCCGACCAGGTGTATTGCTGCTGGATGCAACAAAACAACTAAAGATGGGGTCAGCTTGCATCTGTTTCCAGCTGATCCCAAATATAGGCGGTTATGGCCAGCGAAAGTCAGGATAACGAGGGCAAAGTGGTCCGGTCCGACGTCGTTTTCAGCGCTATGCAGTGACCACTTCGAGCCGTCGTGTTTCGAATCCGGGATGTACCACACATTTGACATGACAAAAAAAGTAATTCTGAAACATGACGCCATCCCAACCATATTCCCAGTTAGTGGGAAATCTAAGAAGCAACCCGAAAGACGTGACAAACCTACAGGAGCATTTGCCAAACGTGAAAAAATCCGGGTAAGTTTGAACTTTGAAGTGCATGTTGTGTTCTCTTTATACATACTATGTACATGTAACGTTATACTACTTTTACTAGTCAGTGTAGGTACCGTTTTCGTAGCACTAGCGGCATTGCTGCACCTATATCGTGAAAATATCCCCGCCTCGAATGACGTCACGAACAGCGCCACCATGTGTCAATGTAAAGGGGGGGCCTATTCTAAAGTCGTAAATACAATAAAACCACTATTTCTGTAACCTTAGTTACTTGTTTATTCACATTCCACTCATAAAAATGTATATATTTATGACAAAAGCTACATTTGGACAAAATACCAGTGCCAGGTGCCTTTAAACAAAAAAAATACATGTATATACCAATGGTGTACAACATTAGTCGTGTTTTGCATTATTTTACTGGCAAATGCCGGCAATTTCCTTTTTACATTAGGAAGGTAAAAAAAATAAAACGTCATGAATCCCAAAAGTGGAAATAAAATTGAAAAAACGTAAAAACTCGACTTGTCTTTATTTTTTACAGTTCCCACATAGCTGTACTGTTATGATTATATATAAATAAAATTAACACTCACCAATATACTGGGCTTTGTTTCAATTATTTTTGTGTTGTTAGAGAAGTTAGGACTTACATTTCATAGAAAGTAAACAAATCTACAATTTGTTATTAACCTTATTAGAACCCGTTTTGTTTTCGTTCGCATGCATATGGAGGTAAAGAGTACGTGTACCAACTTCTTCTGATATCTAGCCGATATTCGCTTGGTACAAACATTTGTTATGATATGTAGATGTACCTAAAATTCAAACAAACAAATCATCGGTTTCGGTTTAATGGGCTAAAACAATAGAAATGTAAAAACCAAATGAAATGGTGTACAGACTTGTAATTTTGCACAAACATTTGTCCCGATATGTAGATATATATATAACATAATAAAATCCATACAAACTTAATTAGTTCCGCTATTATGGGCTAAAACAATGGGAATTAAAAATCCTATAGAGTAACTCCCTAAAAAATGATGCAGATTTGTAACTTGGTACAAACATTTAATATGATATGTAGATGTACCTAAAATTCATAACTTTTGACGGATACCGGCGCATTACAAATGTTCATTATTATTATTATTATTAACTTGGTACAAATATTTGTTAGGCCTATGGTAGGTAGACGTATCACAAAGTCATGAAAAAGTCAGCGGTTCCGGTTTAATGGGCTAAAACAATGGAAATATAAAAAGACTTGTAATTTGGCATTTGGCACTTTTATCGGTGGTCCAGCAGTGAATGCGTCAGACTATTCCGAAGATCCTGAGCTCGAGAAACGCTAGGAACATGACTGCACTTATGTTATTACTCTTCTTAAAAAGTAAAAAAAACAAAATAAATGAAAAGCATAAAACAAAGCCAAACACCTCACGTTTGTAACCCAACAAACGTACTTCTCCTTGTTATTGTAATTATTTTTGTTTATGTGAGCTGATATTAAGAAGAAACTTTTAAAGGTTAGTTTAATATTTTATTTATAGAAAAGCAGATGGTTGAAATGTTTTAACCCTATCTGGTCTGGGGGTTTCGGTGCTATATGTGCCCCCACCGCCTCCTTTATACTTAATTATCCAGAATGCTTTGACTGATCACAGTAAATATTTCCGACTTTTCCTAACTATTCTTTAGAATCTCCTCATAACCAAATCATTGATGTCGGAGCTTTTATTTTGAACAGCTTCCGTTGTATTCCCACTTGTTAGTACATAGAACAGATTGTTGATACTGTAAGACAGTGAATGCACTGACCTGCATTTCAATACTTTCATCGTACATTGCTTACAATGCATGCATAGTTATAACTGGTCCCATTATATGGTTGGGCGAATACACTGTACATCCCTGCAATGGCGATATGTTTTCATCTGCTACTTACGGCACAATAAACATCACGGACAAAGCGGACAACTTTGCCATACAATCTGGTTTTGTAAGATCATTCACTTCCGTGAAATTATCGAAGAATTTATGGGATTTTGTTTCTGTACACTCGTCAATGTAATTCTTTCAACATAAGTTCACAAAAGCAATGTTTCAAATGTAACAACAGAATAAGTGTTTTGTTTACATTATGCGAGTATGTCTTCCTTGAGTGAATTGTCAGTAAAAAGGAAAACAAATTAATTTTGTTCCAATATCGCCAGTTGTCATAAAATAACGGCAATAGCCCCCTCTTGTGTTGATCTTCTTTTGATCACTATTGCGTATATAGCAATAAATAAATAAATAAATAAATGATCGGAGATTAATACATACATTATACAGGCGTGAAGTTGATGATGGTTTCAAATAAATATGCCTCTAAATATTGTACTAAACTATAACTATATCTTATCAGGTGCTATCGGTTTATTAAAATTAGTGAAATGATTCCCAACATTAATTTCTGTCATCCTAAGTCAGACATTCCACCGACAATAAGCAGAACCATTTCACGTTATCGACACAATGAAATACGTTGAAACCTTCACTGGTTGGGTATCGTACATGACTATATCTTACAAGTATGGATGCATTTACAGACATATAGGAATATACAGACGTATAGGAATATACTGGCATTAAGACAAAACAATGTTGTGCTAAGTTTAATAGATAAAATGTTACTGGGAAAGGTGTTTACTAAAACAGCACAACATTAGTCCAATGCCTCTCAACGGTGACTACATCAAGTATGTCTTCTTGAACTCTTTACAAATTGATAAAAATACGAGGGGCGACAATGATAACCCACCCCTTGCCTAGAGAATGCACAAATATGTAGAGAGAGAGAGAGAGAGAGAGAGAGAGAGAGAGAGAGAGAGAGAGAGAGAGAGAGAGAGAGAGAGAGAGACTTTTCAAAGAATATCTTTATTTACAATTTCAAAAAATCAGAATGTGCAATAAAATAATAGTTCATAAACAATATTACATCAAAACAAATTGGAAAATAAATGATACATTTTAAGTAAACAGAAACTAGCAAATATTTGGTACATGTTATTGAAAATAGCAGTGTAGACATACAACAGTTTCAATATAAATTTTTTGAGTAAATTTGTAAACCAATAAGTCTAAAAACTCCTCAGAAAAAGAGAGAAATGAAAGAGGTGAAAGACAGAAAAGGAAAGGGGTTCCAAACGGAGGGCGCGGGAACACGTTTTTTGGCGTGAGCCGAATCCTCCGAGGTTCCCCTGGGGTGGGGAAGCCACTGGCGTTACTGGTGTGGGCCTTATATCCCACTCCAGTGGCTTCCAAAGATAGAGATAGAGAAGAAAAGGAAAAGAAGAGAAAAGTCCCCAAAAGGGGACGAGAGGGGAACCGAGAGTGGTCGGAAAGGAGGAGCAATTTAGTAAATTCTAACCGGGTTTAGATCAGCCATGTCAGCTTGTCATTAATGATGATGAATAATGTATCATCATCATTATTGACAAGCTTAAAATAGTTGTATTCGAAGATTATCTTGTTTTTGATTCGGTGGATGAAAATTAAGAGAGGATCAACAAAATTTGCGGTTCTGTAAAGATTATAAATGACGTATTTGCAACTGACGATGAGGAAGTTTCGTAAGTGCACCGCCTCTCTATTGCGGCCCCTAGCACATGGGATCAAGGCCCAATAGAGGTCAAAGTTCAGTTGCAGGTCAGGAAGAAGACGGTGTAGAAGACTGTGTAGACAATTTAGTAGATGTTGGATAGACGGACAGGTGATGAAGAGATGGCAGACCGTCCCCTTGTCTCCGCACCATCCACACGTTGAGGAGATGGCCGGGTTGAGGTGATGAAGAACTTGAAGTGATGGGAGGATATTGTGGAGAAGTTTAAATTGTAGATCGCCTTCTTTTTTGGAGGATGGGGGACTATAGATGTTTTTCCACTGAATGATTGTGTTGTTTTCTAGGACTCCATTTTTGTGCCAGTATGAAGTTGCTTTTGAAGGATCTGGGTTGAAGTTGTTGTTGATGATGTTGTAGAGTTCTTTGGATGGTGCGGAGATAGCTTTGTCCAAATTGTTGATGATGACGTTGAGGGGACGGTCTGGTTTTGAAGAAACACTTTGCAGTACTGAGACGGGTTGGAGAAATCCTCTTTTGTTGAACAGGGAAGGGAACAAACTGATGAGAGTAGTGTGCATGGAGGAAAGTTGTTTCTGAAGAAGCCTAGAAGATGGAGGACGAGATGTGCTTGAAGAGGAGATGATGTCATTATGCTGTTGCCAAGATCCGGAAGAAAAGTTCAGAAGATCCCTTACCAGGCCGACCCTACGTGTCGAGAGCCGCTCAGAGAGGGATGCCCCATCATCAGTTGCATTTTCAATTAAAGGAGTATTTATGGGTAAATTAATGACATGGCTGACTGAGTCGTGTATTATATCTAACCGAGCTCCAGACAACCTCCAGGCACGCATGATCTCACCATAATAGGAGGGCATTCCGATGTCAAAAATCGGATCGGTATTCAAGTAGAAAAGATGAAAGTCATAGTTTAGTTTTTTGTAGCGACGGAGGTGATACTGAAAAAGGTTAAACGAGTGATGAGAATCACCTTTAAGGAAGCGAAAAATACGTGATAGTCTGAAGGTGAGAACTCGAGCCTGGAGGTTGACAAGGGCGAACCCCCCCCTTGTCAGGTTTCTGATACACAATTTGTTCTTTAAGGTAGTGTTTTTTGTTGGACCAGACGAAATCGACCAGCCGCCGTTGGAGTTCACTTAGGAAATCGTCTGGCGGGGCAAGTGCCGCCAGACAATGAAAATGTTTGGATGCAGCTAGCTTGTTGGCAATCAAGACTCTCCCTTTAAAAGAAAGGGAGGTCGAGATGCCAGACCAGCTAGCGAGGGTTTCAGATAAACGTGATTTGCAAATATGCCAGTTTTTATCACTATAAGTTTTGGTATTTCCTAAGTGAACTCCGAGGAAAGACAAGCCATCGTTATTCCACGAAAAATTGAGCGGCCGGTCGCTTCGTCCGATCCACGATCCTGCCCACAACCCCTGGGTTTTTCTCGTATTTAGGCGCGCGGCAGAGGCGCGACCAAAGAGATCGTAAGTGTCTCTGATCGCGTCAAAGCCGCGCTCGGAGGTGACAAAAATTGAGACATCATCTGCATCCGCAGACACCGAGCAAGAGACGTCAGTACCTGGAATTCGGAAACCGTTTTCCACGACTGCGCACCTAAGGCGATTTAAAAAAGGTTCAATAGCAATTGAGTACAGCAGTCCCGAGAGTGGACAGCCCTGACGGATGCCCTTCTCGACGGAGAAGGGGGCCGTCAGAGAGCCACAGATTTTGACAAAACTCTCGGAACCGCTGTACAGGATTTTTATGTAGTCAAGGAACGGTCTCCGAAGCCCATAGCTCTCATGGTGTCGAAGAGGTAGTCGCGATCAACTTTATCGAACGCTTTTTGCTGATCGAGGTTGACCACGGCTAAAGGGACATCCTTTTCATTGGCATATTCGATGATGTCCCTTATCAGACCTATACGTTGTCATGGATTGAACGTCCAGGGACGCAGTAGGTCTGATCCTCACCTACGACGCTGCTGATGCACTCTTTCAGTCTGTTGGCGAGTAACCATGCAAGGATTTTATAATCATTGTTTAGAAGGGAGACTGGCTGCCAATTGGCTATGTCTGCCAGATCCCCCTTCTTTGGTAAAAGAGTGATTACCGCCCTCCCGAACGAACGAGGAAGCCCGCCGGTGAGAAATGAATGATTTAGGATAGAAAGTAAATCGTGTTTTAGAAGATTCCAGAAGGTTTGATAGAATTCACCGGACAGGCTGTCCAGGCTGGGCGTTTTATCCTTGCCAAGTTGGCCAACAGCTATTTCTAATTCCTCCAGAGACAGAGGACGCTCCAGGTTCTCTGCCTCTAGAGGATCAAGACGAGGCAGGTCCCTTAAAATGTTTTCGCGGGCGCCCTCATCGGTCGAGACTTTAGAGTAATGGTTTTTATAGAAGTTTGAAACATGGGTTTTTATAAGAGAATTTTTTGGAGTAATTTCTCCAGAATCCAGGCGGATTCTGGAGATAGTTTTAGAACGAGAGTTGGATTTTTCGAGGTTAAAGAAATAAGAAGAGGCATCTACCTTACTGACGTGTTTAAATCTCGACCTGATGAGGGCGCCCTGCGCTCGATTTTTTAGGATAGAGTTTAGTTTTTCTTTTTGTTCTAAGAGGACCTGTCTCGTCTTCGGTGTGATTTCTGGCGCAGACTGAAGGTCGTCAATAGTTCGATTTATTTTTAGTAGAGTTTCGCGTTTTTCAACAGCAAGTTTTTTTAAAATATTGTTGGGTTATTGTTTTGATGTGGGACTTACCAAAGTCCCACCAAGAATTTAAATTGGGGAAATCGAACTGTTTTTGACGCCATTCTCCCCAGAAACAACTTATAATTTGTTTGTATGCTTCATCCTGAATAAGTGAATTATTAAAATGCCAGTAGGCGCTAGCCTGGAAATTTGCCGAGGGTAGTTGTATTGTGAAGCATTCTGTAAATTCCAGAACTCGCCCGATAGCTTCACGAGCCTATTTAATTCTTTGTGGATTAACCTGTATATTACGTAATAATCCCTTTTATATACAGGCCACTTTGCCATGCTCGGCGCAGTTGGTCTGAGGGAACCGTCGACAACGCCCCGTTGTTACTTCGTCATCTTTATGTTTCACTATTCGAAATGTGAGTTTTAGTTTTCTTAAATAAATTATTTGGAACCGAAATTTGTTTCACAAGTTTCTTCATTTAGTTGTCCATTCTCTAATGATCCCAGAAAACATAATAGTTGAATTTTTTAAGAAATCGCGGAGTGATCAGAGAGAGAACAGGATGTTATTTTGCGGGAGGGGGAGGAAGGGGTTGCAGATGACGCTGGGGCTACGGACGACGCAGGGACCCCGGACACCGGAGAAGCCGCAGGAGACGAAGTCCCCACAGACCCCGCCGAGCCGCCCGCCCCCGTGCCCTCACAGGGACCAGCGGCACGTTCAGGCTCGGCACAGGCGGCCCCGACAGGACCCGAGGGGCCCCCACCACCCGCGGAAGTCCGGACACCCGAGGACCCCGGACGATCCGCATCCCCAACGGGATCCAAGGGAGCAGGTTTTTTGGAGACTTTAGGTGGGTGTTTGGGATCGGATTTTTTTTTTCGGTTAGTGTGGTTATGGACGAAGGTGGGAGGTGGATTCAAAGGATTGGTCTCGTTACTGTTATTGTCATCGGTCCCCTGTTTCTTGCATGCTCGACTAATGTGTCCGTACTCACCGCACGAGAAGCAGCGTACCGACTCAGTCGACAGAAAAACGCGATAATTTGTGCCCAAATACGAGAAGTTCATGTGTTCAGGCGGAGTGACGTTCGGTTTTAGGAGGACGTGCACTTGCCGCCTGAACGACATGATATGAGACAGGTGTTTTTCCTTGAAACCCAGGGGAATAGATCTTACCTGGGAGACGACCTTGCAAAAGGATGACAAATTGTGGATCTGTACCGTGTTCGGGATCTCTGGGTAGACATTAGAGAGTGTGAGCCGGGTGGTTGGCTGGACGAGTGGGGTGAGCTCGATGAAGCTGCCGTCGTAGGACAGTCCGTTTTGGACCGCCTCGACGACAGCCTGCCTCGAGCTCAGATATGCTGCTATTCGACCGTTGGAAATCCTGGAAGCTGATAACACTTGTGCATTTGAAATTTGGTTAACCAGTGAAATTAGATATTGGCGTACGGAATCGTGTCCAGCGCTTTGAACACGATTCCATTGTCCCTGGTAAGTGGGCTATTACCAGGAACAATAGAACCGTGTTCACCACCCTTGCTCACACTTGACTGATTTTCAATAGGCCGTTGCGCCTGACTGGCCATGGTGACCAGCCAAAGCACCAAAAACGACCAAAATTTGGGAAAAAAGAACCCAGAAATACACGAAAACAGTTAAACCTAACAAGTTGAAATTCGCCCTGTATGATGTATGAACAATAAGAGTGAGATTAATATAAAATGTGTAACCGTAAAATGCGTAAATCTCACAAAATTCGACTGTGAGTGAGTGAGTGATTTTTTTTTTTACTTTTCAATACAAAACTTTATTTACAAAACAAATTGTACAAAGAATAAAAACAATGTTTAACCCAAAATAGTAGTTAACAGTATTACTGTAATAATAATTAAATTCGGTTTACATTGTTAACAAAGGTAATAACAAAGAAACATATGCAAATGAGAAACAATAAAACATTCAAAAATCATAAGAACAATCTAAATAAACAAAGGTTGAGTGGAAGAAAGGAGGAAAAAAAGGAAAGGGCTCCTCTAAAGGGAGACTACAAGCACCATGGTGCAAGCAGACTCCGCCGAGGATCCCTGGGGTTGGGAGCTACTGGCATTACTGGTGTGGGTCTTAAAACCCACTCCAGCGGCTCCCAAAGAGAAAGGAAAAAGAAAGGAAAGAGAGAGGACCCCACTCATGAACAGTAGCAAACGCCTTGCCTCCAATCAGAGAGAGATTGGAGCAGCTGTTCACAAGGTGGGTCGAAAAAGGGGAAAGGTGGACCGAGAGGGCTCAGGCAGAGAGAAAGAGAGAGACTTTGACTATTCCAATGGAAGACTTTTCAAATATAATCCTTGTTTCACAAAATTTTCAAAAACCAAACATTACAGAAAATGATATTGTATAATTTGTGATGAAAACATAAAAAATACAACTATGAAAAAGGCAGATTCTGTTTAAAAATCCGGTGAAATAATGGATACAAAATTATGGAGATGAAAAAGGGTTTTCGTTAAAAAGAAAGCTGGTATATTAAAACAAAAAACGGTTTGAGTAAAATGTACATTGATCAAGATATAAAATTACAAATGGTTCAGTAAAAATTACAGTGATGAGAATGTTACAGGAATAAAAAATGTAAGATATATTGAATATTGAATAAAAGCAAGTATGAGGTTTTGTTTAAAATGATGGAGATATAAAATGTTTGATTTGAAATAAAGGTACATTGAATAGATTAAAAGGCACAGTCAAAAAACAAATAAGCACAAATAAAGCTTTGTGATTTTTTAATTATTTTTTTTGAAATAATTTAGTATTTTATATATTTTTTTAATTGTTGAAAGGAAAAGCGCGGTTAAAAAAGCCACGTCATCTCACCATTAACAGTTTTAACTAAAGCATTTTTTAGAGACCATTTTTTTTCAAATTCGTTGAGGTTACAGTTAAGTTTAAAGAAATAAAAATCCAACAAAATTTTATTTTTCAAACGGTGTTGCCAAATTAAACTGGGGTTTACAAATTGGGATGTTCTATAAAGATAATATATAACGTTCTTGCAGCTGACGATGAGATGATTTGCAATTCGTACAGCTTGTTTGTCGCGTCTCCTGGCATGCGGGATCAGGGACCAGTAGACGTTGAAGTTGAGAGGAAAATCGGGAAGGAGACGACTGATGAGGGTGTGAAGAAGCGTTAGTGCTGGCTGGACGAACGGACACAGGATAAACAGATGCCAAATCGTGCCCCTCTCTCCGCACCATCCGCATGTTGGTAGAATGTCCTTATTGACGTGGTGAAGCACTGGCAACGACGGTAGGATGTTGTGAAACAGTTTATACTGTACATCGCCCTCTTTCTTCGAGGAGGGCAGTTCGTACGCTTCCTTCCAGTTAATTTCATTGGGTCGATCCAGGAAGCCTACGTCGTGCCAGTGCGTTCGGGTGTGTTCTGGGAGCTCATTGATGTGGCGATTGATTTCCTGATATATAATTTTAGATGGTGCGGAGATTCCGTTGATGTCGGTCGACAGCTGGATTCCGAGGGGCAGATCTGGCTTTAGGTTGACACTAGCAGGAGGAGAAGACTTGACGAAACCACGATGATTAAAGACGTTGGGGAACAGACGGACGACGACGGAACGAAGACGAAAGAGTTGACGGTGTAGAAGACGAGATGAGAGTGGGCGTGGTCTGCACGTAGATTGGATGATGTCGCTGGCGTCGGACCAACGTCCGCTCGAAGGATGAAGGAGATGACGAACTTGTTTGATTCCGCATGCCAGGAGGTGCGCAGAATCTGGGTCAACGTCAGCTGCAAGAGAAACTAAGATAGAACTGTTAACGGGGAGATTTAAGACGTGACTTATATTGTCGTGTGCTATTTTAATTTGAGCCCCGGAGGCCGTCCAAGCACGCAACACCTCGCTGTAAAAACTGGGAAGGGCCACGTGGGATTCGAGGTTTGTTTTTATAAAAAATATTTGAAAATCGAATTGTAGGTTTTGATATTTATGAAGAAAATGAGTGAAAAGAGAAAACGAGTGGTATGAGTAGTTATTTAAAAATCTTTGGATACGGTTGAATCTGTATGTGAGGGTGCGTGCTTGGAGGCAGGTTAAACCAAGTCCCCCCTTGTCGGGTTTTTGAAACAAAAGTCGTCTCTTTAGCAGGTGTTTTTGTGTGGGCCAGACGAAATCGATTAACATCCGTTGGAGTTCATCTAGGATATGGTCGGGGGAGACAGAACAGCGAGGGCATGAACAGTTTTAGAAGCAGCTAATTGATTACAGACGAGGACTCTGCCTTTAAAAGAGAGGGACAGAGATAAATTTTTCCAAGATGTTAATGTTTTTTTAAGTTTATCGTTGCATTTTTTCCAATTTAATTTTTCATAGCTAGAGGTATTCCCTAGATGAACTCCAAGGAACTCGAGCCCCTCGCTGTTCCACAAGAAACCGAGGGGCCTATCGACCCGTCCAGCCCACGAACCGGCCCATAGCCCCTGGGATTGTTGTTGTATTTAAACAAGCAGCAGAGGCGCGGCCGAAGAGGTCGTAAGTCTCCTCGACCGCAGTAAAACCCGACAAACACAGACACGTCGTCTGCGTATGCCGATACCGAGCAGTATTTCTCCGTTCCAGGAAGTTTAAAGCCACTCTTGTTAATATTTAAACGAAGTTTGCTCAAGAGTGGCTCTATGGGTGCACCCCACTAAATAGTGAGGAATTCATGCGCCAAGCTGTTTATCATAAAATGTATGTCCTCAAATTTTTCTGAAAAACAAAGATTTGAGGCCCATACATTTGATGGATTGTGTAAAAATGGCCCAATATCATAACCTGGGGGTCCTTGGCTTTCAACTTTGAGTATTTTGGACACAATAGGCCCTGAAAAAGTGGTCCTAATTTGATTTCAAGCGTAAGGCCTTTTTCCAAAATGGCTGTATTTCAGTGTGGACGTTTTCACTACTGTAGAGGGTGGTTTTCATTGGGATGAGGATAACTTCCTGGAAACCTGGACTTTAGACAGTAAATAGAGAAGAAAATAAGGATCAATATTTTTTCTTTTGGTTTTAAAACTGTGGGACTTTTAAGTATTTTTTTACGATTTTTGAATATTTTGTGTTTAA
This sequence comes from Zoroaster sp. YZ-2022, assembly GCA_029582265.1. NCBI lineage: Eukaryota > Metazoa > Echinodermata > Asteroidea > Forcipulatida > Zoroasteridae > Zoroaster > Zoroaster sp. YZ-2022. Next base: position 18,512,435 of record CM055827.1, read on the forward strand.
CACTGTTTACTATGGAAGTTTATTTAGTGGGGTGCACCCCTATGGCAATCGAGTACAGCAGTCCCGAGAGCGGGCACCCCTACCGTATACCCTTCTCAAAAGAGAAGGGCGACGTCAGGGAGCCGCACACCTTGATCAGGCTCTCGGAACCACTGTACAGGAGCCGTAAATGACGGAGAAACAACTCCCCAAAGCCCATGGCCCTCATTGTGTTAAAAAGATAGCCGTGGTCAACGTTGTCGAAAGCTTTTTTTTGATCGAGGTTGACCACGGCTAACGGGGCGTCGTTAAGATCCGAGTACATTAAAATGTCTCGGATCAAATTTATGTTGTCATAGATCGACCGCCCCGGTACACAATATGTTTGATCTTCGTTGACGACGCTGTGAATGCACTGTTTGAGCCTGCTGGCGAGCAACCTGGCATAAATTTTATAATTGGTGTTGAGAAGGGAGACCGGACGCCAATTGGCAATGTCTGAAAGGTCTCCCTTCTTGGGAATTAAAGTAATAACTGCACGAGAAAAGGAACGGGGAAGGGAGCCGGAAGTGAAAGAATAATTGAGAACAGAAAGAAAATCATTTTTAAGAAGGGGCCAAAAACATTGAAAAAATTCGGAGCTAAGGCCATCGAGGCCGGGGGATTTGTTTTTGCCAAGTTGCTCGACAGCAAGGTCAAGTTCCTCAAGAGACAGAGGGCAATCAAGGTCCTCCGCATCCTGAGGCTCAAGCCTATTGAGGTCCTCGGTGATAACATCAAAGGCACTCTCGTCAGTAGGTACTTGACTATATAGATTTTGGTAGAAGGAGTGGATGTGGGTTTTTATTTCTGTTGGGTTTTCAGTGATAGTTCCAGAGGGAGACGTATTTTAGAGATAGATTTGGAGATTGAATTGTTTTTTTCTAGGTTAAAGAAGTAAGATGTGCATGAGTCAGTTTCATTTAGGTGTTTAAAGCGTGATCTGACGAGAGCGCCTTGAGCTTTATTTTTAAGATGTTCATTTAGAATATTCTTTTGCTCCTGGAGGACCTCTTTGGCCTGAGGCGTGAGATCTGGCGCAGACTGTAATTTTTCAATTTTTTGGTTCAGTTCAGACATAACCCCCCGTCTTTCTTTAGCAATTTTTTGGCTGTATATTAGGATAATGGATTTTATGTGGGACTTGCCAAAGTCCCACCACGATGAAAGATTGGCGAAATTATTTTTTTGATGCTGCCAATTGGCCCAGAAGTTAGAGATTATTTCTTTGTATGAATTGTCGGAAAGAAGGGAGTTATTAAAATGCCAGTAGGCGCTACCCCTCTGGCAAGCAGAGGGGAGCTTAATTTGAAGGGAGATGGCAGAATGGTCAGAAAGAGTGCAAGGTATGATTTTGGAAGAATGGACAGAGGATAGAATATTGTGTGGGCCATAAAAACTATCGAGTCTGGCTCGGGATGAGCCAGACTAGGACGAGGGGTTATTTCTGAACCATGAAAATGTTTTCACACTCGGGTTAAGGCTGCGCCAGATATCACGCAACGACAGTGCACTCACCGCGTCGCTGAGGGCACATGCAACTCTGGGTCGATGCTCGAACGGCATGCGCAGACGGTCGACAACAGGGTCCTCCGTGCAGTTGAAGTCACCTCCGATGACGATGAGGCCGTCGTCAGCAAGCTGAGCACAATGCTCGCGGAAGGACTGGATAGAGTCTAAAGCTAGTTTGTCATTCTGCGGGATTAAGAAATTGTAAAGATAGAAAAAGGTGTTATTAGTCCTGATTTTTGTGAAAAGAATGTGTCCATTTGAAATAATTTTAGAGGTTACAATAACTGTATTTGTGATTTTAACTAAGGTTGTTATTCCCGACCCACGGGTGGGGCTTGGGGCACACAGGGGAGTGTACGGCCACATTTTCCATACTGGGCTATGTGAAGTTAAAAAATGGGTTTCTTGAAGGAAGATTATATCTGGGGAATTACAAATAGTAGCAAATAGGCTATTCGGACATTAGGACACACGTGACCGTTCAGCTGCATGGAAAAGACGTTATGTGATGAACATGTCAGTCGCAAGCACTCAATATTTTTCAGTCTTATTTGTCTTATTTTCTTCAGGATTTCTTTGTCAGTGCTTATGTGATCATGTGCTCAGCTGCAGAAAATGAATTAAAGCTCCGATCTTTCAACAACATTTGAAATGACAATGAAATGTGTTTTACGATGCCTTAAACCAAGAGGCCACTTACATAATGCTGTGCAGAAAATGAGGCGTTAAACGACATTTTTGGTGTTATAAAAAGGACGAATACAGTTGACATCCCAGTTGTTATTTTAACACATCAAAAGCGGCTAGAATCTCAGACATTCGTGACTAAGGGCATAGGCTACATGAAATACATAGACAATGCAGATAGTGAAGGAAATTTCTTGTTACGACTGGGAGTACGGTATGGATAACCACCCATGACGTATCCCCTATGACCACGCCGTTGAACACAAAATAATATGTGTGCTCTGAGTATGTTTATTTTAGGGCACAATAATTATTGAGGGGGAAATTGCTATACCATCCCCGTCATATCGGGATCGGGGTCGGGGGAGGGGGGGGGGCGACAGGGGACTTGTCCATGACTGCGGCTATGATTGTGGCCGTTGTGCTCTTTGTGTTGGTAAAGCCATCTTAGTGCATGTTTGACTGGATGCACTTTGACAGGTTCTTCTGTCCACTGTCCAGGGTCCAGAGTCTGTCTGTCAATATCAGCACAACTGAACCCCATAACAGCTCCGCTAGCAAAGATCGATCTGAACCGGAAGTGTCAGCATCCTATATTAAGATCATGTACAAGACAAGATCTGGCGTCTGTAATTCCTTAATTGATGCAACGATCTTCAGACAGGTCTTTATTTGCATGAGTGTTTTCAATTCAAGTGGACTTAATAATGGATTGTTATAAACATTGAACAGACTTAAAGAGAGTTCAATAATACGATCCAAATATGAATCGCATGTGGTTTCTCTAACGATCATAAAACTACGCAGTTTTCGGTCTTGAAGGTCAAAATGTCACTAGTTAATTGGGAGATATTGGGTCAATGTCACTATGGTGCGCTTGACCTCCTGTAAACCTTGAACAGACGTGTGAGTGTTGACACTCACCAGTTGCCCTTTAATTTGAGGGGAAATAAGTTTACAACAGAGAACTTGAAAATGATCGTGAACAACCTCAATTCCTGGGTTAAAATTGACAGGTGCAAAATAACGAAGATCATGTCTGTACAATTACTTCAGTAATCTAGTCCATTTATTACTATTCTTCAAGATATATTGATGCATTTTGAAACCACGTTAAATGATTTGATGTTTCAGAATCAAGGTCAATATCAGCAGGCGCTCAGTTGTTTCTAGAGGAGATTGTGGCGTCAATTTATGTCACAGAGGGAATACATTTTGGTTAATTATATAATAAGTAAACGCACTGTTAATTTGAAGGGGAGGGTATATCGCTAATATAGGGAAGGACTGTTTCCTCGTTACCGGCTGACTTCAAAACAAAGACCATCTGGTTCATGGACCACCGGAGGGCATTATTGACGGAGGCGTGACCAGGTAATATTTTAGTGCATACTTCAACTCTCTGTTGGAACATTGAAGTAATCTTCAGGGCAAAAACAATCGAGCCTCCACATCATCTAAGTGGTTGGACCTGCTTTGGGTAATATGTCCCCGTGTATTATTTCTCTGATGTACTTCAATCTAGTCATTTGCCATATTTTCTTTTTTTAATGGACTTCAACCTTATTTAGTCTGGGGAAGGGGGAACAATGTTTCCCGTGAGATTTGTTTAAATGATATATCCAGAACGATTCCTCTGATCACGCTCAAATTGTCTGACTTTTCCTAACTATACTACAGGATCCCATACCCAGTCTGGACCTGTAGGTGAGATAAAATATTGTAATTAAAAAATAACCAGAATGTAAATTACTGTTAAGCTGTTGATGGTATGATCACCACGCTATAGCCTAACTGGTTATATTATCAATCTCCCTTACAAATAGTGTTGTATGAGGTGCTGTCAAAATTTCCAGTTTGAGTTTGGGAAAGAGAACTCTTGCGTAAATTTAACATTAGAATGTTATACAAACAATCTTAATGCATCTTTAATATTTTTTTCTCATGAACGACACAAATTATAAAGTTTAAAATTTCACAGTTTGTTTAATTTATTATAATAATACTCGTGGAAGCATTTTACAAACATTTCCATAGTTGTACATTCCCTAAAATTGGTTTTGTCTCCACCTCTTTATTTAAGATGAACGCATTTTTCTTTTCGTTTTGTGCAGCAGGAAGATGTTAAGTACGCATTAAAGTATTTATTTATTATTAATAAAATAATTTAGATAATAAATAATTCCAATAGCCAAAATTCATGTACAGACTTGTGACAACAACCATTGCGTGAGTGCATTGCGTCAAAAGGCTATTGACTCGCCTGAAATGAAATATGTTGCTCGAAATATGAAGTTGCTCGAAATATGAAATTCCGCACACAAGACTGCATTTTTCATAACAAAAAATGTCTCGGCTGAGTACATAATCACCAATACATTTGAAAGGTTGAGGTTTGGCCTTGACTTGTTCTTTATTAATAAAGACCAATTTAAAACCGCAGACAATATTTCACCATTGCTGAGTTATATTGCATTAACGGGAAGGTACGTCATTGATAATGTTGAGGAAACGGTTACGAGACGAATCATGCGGTCAAGGACGCAGCGTGGCATAGTATATAACTCAAAAATCAAAAATCCTTTTCTAGCTAACTGAATTTTAGCTTAATGAACTTCATCCCTGTTTGCCGAGCATTAACATAGCTAACTGGATAAAATAAATTACACTAATAATACAATTTAAAGTGACATATAGTCACGAAAACAGATAAAAAGCAAAACAAACTCAGGGCAAAGCAACCCAAGCCCTTGTGCAAAGAGGAAAATTAATAATCAAACTTCAGCTCATTAGTATGAATGTAACAAAGAGTTATATTTCTACACTCACTGGCCATAAGTATTGCAACATACACCAAAGTTCAGTTTGGAGAACTGTGTTACAATAATTTATTTTATTTTATTTACACTACTTAAGACTTCTTGAAAGTGCCTGTGTTTTGAAGTCAATGTTCTTTTTTACTGTTCTTGCTCGGAAATTATGTAATACACGATCGATGAAATCAGATTAAATGATCATCTCACCTGTTACTGTAAAGTGCTATTTTGAGCATGTTGCAATACTTTTGGCCAGTGAGTGTTGTATAACATAATTCGAAGGGCTTCGACTTCATTCTGCCCTTTTCTATAAAAATAAAGTGTTTTAAACTATTTCTGAACTGCGTAATGATGTCGATTTCCGCAGGTCTAGAATAATTGTCAAAAACTTTTTTACACCGAATATTCAAAATTTCGTCCCTAATTTGCCATAGTGACCAATCCCGAATTAAGTTAGCATAGTGACCAATGCGGTATTGGTCACTATGCCAAATGACAAAAATAGCCAGTTAGAGTATCCGTCATTTGAATGCATTCTCTATCTCCAAAACTATAAGGAATACATGCATGTGGATTAGATACAATGGTACCGGTAGGTCTCTTCCTGAATGTACTAATTGGCGGGAAAACTTAAAATTGAAAAAAAGTCGGAATGGTCACTATGGCAAATTAGGGACGATTTGTCTAAGCATTTTACAACCAATTCAACTTACATTCCCCCAAATTCTTTCGGACCGGTGATTGTATTCCTCTTGATTCTTTTTTTCAATCTTACCATCCCAAAATAAATTCCACATCATATTACTCATCTTCTTAACCTCCACCAGACAGGCTATAACACTGTCCAGGTAATTAATAACTGACCCAACCAAATTATTTACAATAACAACCTTTCCATTATAGTTTAAATTACGTTTATACCATTTATCTAAAGTACATCGGATTTTATTTTTTCTTGGTTCCCGATTATCAATTGGTATGGTATCGTTCCAAACAATAATCCTTTGAGCTTATTACACCACTGAAAGTTACACGGTTTATCAGTTCTATTATTACATTTCCGAGCCACAAACCTTTAGACTTTTCTACATTGAGTTTAGACCCACTACCTTTACAATAGGTATTAAGAATAGCGTAAAATTCATTGTTATCACTGACAAAGAATGTAGTGTCGTCAGCGTGTTATATTAACCGAATACTACTTTCACCTTCAGGCGTAATAATGCCGTTTAGTTACAATATGTTCTAACCAAACTCGCTAGCCCTTCAGCACATATGGAGTAAAGGAATGGGGACAGAGGACACCCTTGTCTGATCCCTCGATAGACTTTAACCTGAGAGCCAATAAAATTATTAATAATGATATTACAATTAGGATTACTATACAATAGCTTAACTCAACTAATCAAAGACGGATGAGATCCCCATTTTCGTCATAACAGTAAACAGAATTCCAAGCAATTCTGTCAAAAGCCTTCTCTTGGTCTATACTAATGAGAGCAGCCTCAAAATTTTCTAAATTTACATAATCGATAGCATCACGCGAGACCATAAGATTATCTTGAACTTTCCTTCCGCCAACCCTGCAAATTTGTTCTCCTATAAGGAGCGGCATAACAAGTTTTAATCTATTCGTAATGACTTGATAACATCTTATAGTTTTAACAGTGAGCAAACTGATAGGGCGCCAGTTTTTCAATTCACAGCTGTTACCCCTGTTTTTATAAATAATTCTAATTAAAGCAGAATTCATAGAGTTACACAAACAGCCATTTTTGAAACAATAGTTATAAACTTCTAAGATATCAGAACCGATAATGTTCCAAATAAGTCTGGTAAAAGTCCACTGTCAGCCCATCCAAGCCCGGAGACTTGTTTTTTCTTCATTTGGAAGAGAGCTAATTTGACTTCGTCGGCCCTAATATCTCTTTCTAGATCACAATAGATATCATCTGGTGTATGTTTTTCCCCAACTTTTGGATGTAATGTCATTTAAATGCTCAGTAGAAATGACTTCCGCTTTATACAGATCAGAATATAATAGAAGTCATTGGCGCAGACTAACATAGTATGAGGTTGATCAACATATTTTCCTTCAGAATTAATCAACATATCAATTTTACTATTTTGGATTTTTTGTTTTTCTAGATTCAGGAAGAATTTAGAAGCTTTTTCACCTTTAAAATAGTATTTTGAACTCTAACTTTAGCTTTGGACCACTGTAGATTTTTAATAGCATCAGCATTTGAGCTAGGATTATCCATAAGAGAATTGTACCTTCTCCGTAAATCAGTTTGTTTTTGTTTTTGACAAGCATCCAGTCATCGCCTGATCCTCCAGCAGCCTACTTAAGCAGCAGCATTTCCCAGAGTCCGGCATTCTCCTGAGGATGATCAGAGCATAATAATCGAAACGTCGAGTTGTAACCTCCAGTTATTTTCAGAACTAATTACTACTCAATAGAGATTTTCACATGGTGTCACCGCAATCAGTCTTACTTAAATTAACATAGGTTTAATGTGTGGACCCCTTTTGGAAGCCCCAATTGCCACCTACCCCCATTCTTGGTCCCTCCCTGGATCCCGCAATTGTGTAATCACAAAATATACGCTGAAGAAACGTGTGAATCTTTAACTCCTATCAACTCATATTTGTTTAAGCAAATGGTACTTTTTGCACCAACTATATAAATACACTAGCGGGAAATTCCGTTGATCTGTTGACGAGATTTTGTCAGATTCAGTTGTTTTTCCGCTCTAAATTGCCTGTTGATCTTCATTACGACATGAAAGTCTCACTCTCCACCCGGAATTGTCAACACAAGAGTACAATAACATTAGTCATCTACCGTTTTGGAGTATAGTTTATCGAAGAGAGTGATCCCTTTTCACAGATACACACGTTTCGTGTTTTGTCTGGATTTATAGATGCCAATGCTTATTTAATTGGGAAATTGGTCTTTGCAGCTGAGCCCAATAGTCTACTTAGATATTTGGTCGGATTCTCAAAACATGCTGGATTATATAGGGACGGGTCCAGTTTTAAAAGTGAGTAAATTAAACGGACTACAGAATATTGGCCGTCTTGGTGGAGTTCTTGTCTACAAAGCTGTTGGATTAATTTAATTTTTGGTGTAGTTTTTTTGATGTACAAACTTTCTTGTTGTGATATTTACGTAATTGAACCTATAAAACTCCAAGCTTGCCCGATGACACTTGGAACACATACCCTGCTTCATAGATAGGTCAGTGAAATGGCAAACATTAAATCAATTGTTAAATATCCCGAAGAAAGTATTTCATCAATAAATGCAACATATGGTACGTGATGCTTTACAGCTGTCATCGAGGAGGTCATTGGTTCGAATCCCGCCCAAGTCGGCTGTTGATTATTATCATGATTATGATTATGATTTGTATTTATTTATTTCCGTAGATACCGTACTCTGAAAGCACCGAGTATACAATGTGGGTCATATATCTAATCAGTTGTCAATATCCCAGTGCAAGAATTTCATCAATAAATATTCAATAACCCTTTTGGGGGAAAAGAAACATGTAAATTTTTTCTACAAGATTCTAGAAACATTTAGATTTTGTATTAAACCAAAAACATCCGACCTGTAATTCACCCTTTCATTTAAGCCCTGATATGGCTACAAATTGATAAATTTCGTGTTCCAGTCAGTGGTAACGCGGTACGCATAACCGAAACAGTTCAAACCTTTTGTTTATTTTGAAACAACTCTCAGCAGCCTATGCATGACATACTGTTAACACCGAATTGACTTAAATTCAATTGAGTTCGCATACTTGTTCAAAATCATCCGTGTGGTTCGATTTTCCTTTGCTCGCTTCCCCTTTTCAGCCCAACACCTACGTCCCCAACACATGAAGAGAACTGCACCCACATCCACGGTAAAGGAACCTTCCTTGCTTAAACATGTCTGTAAATGCAACTTTACACTAATGAGCCTAATAAAGCAGTCACCATAAAAAAGATCCTGTCTTCATTATTATAATTTTTGTTTTGGTTATTTTAAGTAAAGACTATATCTCTTATCTTATTCATTGATACTTGTTTTAATTCATGCAAACAGTGCCTGCAGTGAAATAACCCTGTGCTCTACATGTATAAGACATCCCAGATGTAAACATAGATAAGATCTATAAGTATACTCCACGGGAAATGTGTACAATTATTTCCCTTCCTTTTTAAATACTATAATTCCACTGTTCAAGCAAATCTCTGGATGTGAAAGAACATGTTAAACTAACTTTGAAATGAACATTGCCATTGTCAGCTGCGCTTTGTACACATCATATGGGGTGTCGTGGCCGAGCGGTCTATATCTAGCTTACCGGATTCAAGTTCTGGTGTTAGCAACATAATGTGGGTTCGAATCACGGCCGTGACACTTGTGTCCTTGAGCAAGATACTTAATCATAATTGCTTCTCTCCACCCAGGGGTTAAATGGGTACCTGTGAAGGCAGAGTTGGTTTGCTCTATATGCGCTAGAAATGGCAGCAATTGAGCTGTATACTCCCCAGGGAGCTGAGATGGTTTCAGGAATGATTTATGAGCCTTATGAGCCTTATGAGCAGGGATAATAATATAATGCGCCTTGAGCACCACTTAGTTGGTGGATACGTGCGCTATATAAATCCACACATTATTATTATTATTATTATTATTATCAAAGTCATCTATTACACCCATGCAGTGACATTACTTAAGTCACTTTCCGAGCGATGTGCAAACACGTGTTGCGTTTTGTATTTGGGATATATTGTCCAAATCAACTGCAAAAATACCATTGATTTCCATTATTCGCACCCGTGTGCATGAACTGTTGAGGGCACAGTCATGTTGCTAGATCTGTTGATCGACTTGACAGCGATAGTGCGTTACCGGTACGCGTGGCGTATTTTGCAGTTGATGTGTGTGTGATCTTGGCGGGCAATCATTGGCTGGCAGAAGTACACGTGCACGTAGTACCATAACATACGTGTCCCATTGGCTTCACCATTTGATTGTGATCGATATCACACTAAGCCTCTCTAACCTAAAAGTATGTGACCTAAAAAGCTCAGTCATACACGGTGATGCAATAGAGAAAGGTAGGGCTCCATGTTTTTCCGTAATGCACATACTTACCGTCAATCCCATTGAGGCACGAGACAGTAATGAAGGATAGGAAGCGCCAAGCAATATGACTCACACATCGAGCCTCCACCTATAACGGCTTAACACAAAAATGCCGACCTGATTCAAATTCCTCTAGTTCTAATCATTCAAATGTGTTTCCAGTCGTTGAGAAGTTGAAAGTCATCGGGCCGAGGAACGGGAAATACATATATCATTGAAGGTATAGGCATTTAGACGGACTGCCGGCATAGGCCATTTTAACGCTGTCAGCGCGCAGTGCCGCTTCCCTGATGAAACCCTACTGTACAATAAGCACAGTAAAGACAAATAATAGCACAGCATCTGAGATACTGACTATATACCAAGACAGTGTTTCCCTAAATTGTACTGACAGACATTAAAAACAAATAATATTTAAAAAACCATTAGGATTAATAATTGAAAGTTTTCTTGTGCTGATGATTAACTATAGTAGGCATATACCCCACATAACATCATTGCTTTCTTCATTATGTAAGAAGCATTATTTATATTATGAAGGTGACATAATTATTCCTGGCCCCTTGTAGGGCCGAAGGGGTCGTCGTCACCCAGGGTATACTCCCCATTGATGACCCAGACAATCTCAATCCTAGGTACGTAAAAGGACTTCAAGTCATATAGGTACCAGTTGCATAGGTGTACACCTTCAGAGCAAGTACGTTTCACAATTAATACGGACCACTATGTTCATATTTAAACTGCATGTGTGTTTAATATATATCATGGTCTCACGATGTCACATTTTTACTTAATTCTCATTAAGCGTGTTATTGAAACAAGCTGCAAGGATAATTGTGATAATTGAATTATATTATTTCAACACACCACAATATTTTCTGGATTGAAATCCAGGAAAAACAAAGAGAAAGATCTACAGAAAAAAGTGGGTCAATGTTTCCGTTGCACTGCAGAGACTTTGAAAGTTATGACGCCCGCTAGCCATATCAAAACAGCCGTATGTGTCTACACACATTGAAACAATACATAATTGGGGTCAACTCCACGCTGGATCGATATTAACCTTGTCAATACCGATCCAAAAACCAGTAGAAAATAAGTAATGACATCAATAATCCTTCTACACTTTAAATTCATTTGTTGTTTACAATTCTTTACAGGCTACATTAACATTATAATTAATCAAATACTAGTGTGTGTTTGGACATACATTGTACAAATATTACACTATATAGGTGGTGGATGGGTTCATCAGACGATGAATATTCCAACAACATTTTGGTCGAGGCTAATTACATTTTTTGGATAACCTCTCGCACTTCTCATTTCTTTGGTTTTCTGGAATTCTCAGTTCTTTTAACTGCTTCATTAAATGTTACTTTGTTTTCATCTAACAATACTTCTCTTAAATCCACTCAACATTTCGGTACTCTATTCTAACATTAAATAATCCACAAGGGATATCACCTTATTTTGTAAAGCGTTTTCGTTTTGAGTCAAAGTTATCAAACACAGTCATTGCATTTATCTCATAAAGAAAAGTGGGTTTTAAACTTACGGTTTGTATTATTGCAGTGATCGTAGACTCATGGGTTGGGTATTGCTGCCGCATATAGGGCCAATATGCCCTGCAAAAAGCTGGAAAGATCTGTCCAAGGTGACTGCTTCACCTGGCTAAGGCCTTTGCACCTGTAATATGTAAGCACATGGGGCACAGATCTAACTATAGTGGACTGTTGGTAGGTGGCTAGCAAAGCTCCCAACCTCTTTCTCTCAAACTTGCTTCCACACTGTACATTCACACTTTCACTACCACCCACTATAACTTTTACATGAACTACACCTCTCTTACATAATAATTCTATTCTTCTAGTATTTAAATTAACCCTCCTTTGCTCACTCTTTCCATGCAAATAAAGGATATCTGGAACTTGGGGTGCAGCTACAGATTCTGTTGCTATTTTATTATGTATATTCACAAGATCCTATAGTACAGTATTATATAAGTCTACAAAGACTGGGTTTTAACAAAAGGAAACTTTACACAAAAGAACTGAACAATGCACAACGACAATTAGGAAACCATGGCCTGTTGTAGCCTCACTTTGTTATACCAAATTAGGGTGAGGTTAGGCTACTTTGGACTGATCCAATTTATTTATAGTTTTAGTGGTTTTATTTGGGATTTAAGTGAAAGACTATTTTTGTATTTTCGTGTTTTTTTTTAAAGTTTTATCAGCAGCATTCGTTATGTCGCTGTTTTATCCAATTTGTATAAACAGTATATTTTTAGTGTGCTCTTATTTTATACTTTTTATTATACTTCTATCTGTAAAGCGTTGTGAGACGTAGTGTACATCGCTATATAAAATATGTTTATTATTATTATTATTATTTACAGGTAAGTTTTAAATCGGGACTAAACCATTTTGTTTAAAAGGTAAGTAAAAAAATAATAAACATTCCAAAATGGATGTGACAAACCTTGACCTATGCTGCCTTCAAGGGCGGGCTTATCAGTTCCCGTAAACGCTGATATCTATACACACTGGCCAGGCCAGTGAACTGAAAAGGGCCCACATACGTACACTGATATAATGAAAACAGCCCTGGGTACGGTTGCGAGTTGCAAAACCGCACACTCATGGCTGATTGTCACTATAGACACCTTTAGAACTTGTAACCCCAAATGATCGCGTCATCAACTGAGGACTGTTGACTCTATCACCGAAATCTGTAAAGGGCCATTTACACAGACGAGTGGTAACGGAATTCCGCGCGGTAAAAAAAATATAGAACACGTTGTTTTCTATGGGATCGTTTACATCGAGAGCGTACAAACCGCGCGGTAGTGCGATAAAACGCTGCGTTTAGAAACCTGAGCGATTTTTCCAAGATACTGCGCTGAGACTCCACGTTCTGGCCAGTCAGCGGTCTTGTTGGTTATGACGTCACGAACTGTACGGCATAGTCTCTCAAACAAACATGCCGTACGGGAGCAACGATCTTCGTGGCTATCTAACTCTCGTACTAATTTGTGGTATTCCCCACTCTGTCTTTTTTGAAAAATTTCATGAACCAAAATTCTTCGTTTTTTCATTCGCCTGAGACGCAATCTTCTCGTCAAGATCAGAAGTAACAGCGCTTCTGCAACGTGCCTTTGATTCTTCCTATGGGACGCCATTGTTTTTGTGGAAAGTCATTTGCATACCAAATGGGTTTCCCGGCCCTTGTGTAAATGCACAATATCGCGGCGTACCTCTTTCCGTTACCGCATTCTGTTACCGCTAGTCTGTGTACATGGGTCTATAAGCGGGACACTCGGCAACCTTGTAGGCCATACCGGCGCGCACATTGATCAAAGCTACGCTGGACGTTGAACCTTGGACAGTCAAAAGGTTGTGACCTTAATTTAAATAAAATAATAATCAGAAAATCATCAGTAGCACTTTATCTGTTCACCACATATTAATTTGTATAGCATCATTGGATTTTTATCCCAACGAACTCCTAATCTGGGTCGCTGTTGGTGATGCGTTCATACAAATAATCTATTGGGTTTAAACATCGAGTAGAACGAGTAAAAACCGATGTAGACCCTAGTGATAACCCAAATGTGGAACCCTATGAGTTCTACACTATAAATAAGATTATTAGTATTATTTTTAATATATCATAGTATGCCTAATTCACGGCTGTCGAGGACAACAGTAAAGCGAATCATTTTTTTTAGAATACAAATATTTATATATTGATGAGTGTACAATGGAATTCTATACTTCAAACAAAATATCGCCACCTCTACCCCACAGTTTAAAGTTACAGGCATCGTGCAGATCCTGGTATGAACGCATATGAAAAAAAAGAGAAAATAAAACAAACACATTACACACCTAGATGCCAATGACGTCAAACGTAAACCACGTATCACAAAGTACAAGTGAAAGTGCGATACAACTTTATAGAGGGCGCCATTCAATTTAAACTCTTATATCCTTATACGGTATTTATTAGTATTTATCACTACAGCTCTGACAGTGTAATTTATTAAAACAAAATTAGAGAATGGTTATTTTTTTATTTTCCCATTAATTTCACACGTTTAACCAGGGTAAAATAAGAATAAATACTTGACCTGCCCCATACATTTGCGGATTTAAAGGGCTTAAGAAATATACCGTTTTAACAGTGTAAACAATAAAGTATGCGTATTGGGAATGTATTTGCCCTTTGTCCATTTTTTCTGCGTCCATTTGTACAATTATTAGGCGCAGCGTTCCTCCCATTCCTCCTTATTGACATAAACTCTGTGACATATACCTAGGAGATCTTAGCACTATTGCCAGTCTTTACTTATCCTCTTCACCATGCTAAGCTACAAGTTTTACTTAATTATATGTTTATTACATGTCGTGTGTACACACGTTGCTAGCAGTTCATGTTAGTGGCCCGGCACTGAACAATGATAGCCAATAATAATGGGTTAAAAAGGTATGCTAGCAAACGATGAAAACCTTTGTTTGCTTTGATCTCTCGGGAAATCTAGTTGGAAGTGATTCTATGTACAGCACATGTGACGACTCGACGCACTCATGGTTAGACTGATACCAGTAGCGCTTCTGGGCACCAGACCATGCCGCCTAGCGTAAGGCTCCCTGCCCAGGTGTACGCGTAACGTCACGAACAGCGCCACCTCGCGTCGTGCAAAATTTGAAACATTTTTTTTAAATTGAATTAAAATAAAAATCCACTCAAGACAAAAAATATACTTAAAATTGTGTTTTATTCATATAAACTGATAAAATAACAAATACATTAAAACAAAAACACACTTCATAGACCCTTTATATTCTTCGATCGTCCCCACCGCCTATATCGATACACACTGGTACGTTTGAGCTCGCATTCGTTCATTTTATTTTGACCTCTGTGACCAGCGGTCGCTTCGTCCTGTTTACTTTCGTTGTTCCATGCATCGTGTTTCATCACTAAAAATGAGTAAATACGATTGATGCGCGTACACCAGAAACTTTGGTTATAAATAAATGTGCCGTTTAGCTTGTGTTTCTAAATATAAGAATAGGTAAATCTCTTATCTTCAATCCGATTCCACTCCTGTCCAGACTCACTAGCAACCAAGATCGCAATGTCCTCAGCCGTGTTTTCCGCTGCCCACTCAACTGACATGACACGCTGAAACCTCCGTCCACGGACTCCCATCACTCATCCATGTTTTGTATGCCTTCACTGCAGCCACATGCATACACACTTGGGCTGATTATGCATCATGCCCCCTGAAACTCTTTGATTTAGTAGGCAACATTGTGATCTACTGACGAGTGATAATTGGATAGGGAAAATAATAGATCTCACGGTGTTTTTATTGTTTTATCTGGTTGACATGTATTTATGCTGACTTTTTGTTTCTCTATTACAAATATCTCTATTACAAATATGTATTAAATGATAATTTTTCACCACATAAAAGTGAATAACCCTAACACAGTGGATATGTGCGCGCTACAAATCTTTATTATTATTATTATTATTATTATTATTATTATTATTATTATTATTATTATTATTATTATTATTATTATTATTATTATTATTACTATTATTATTATTAACATCCTTCAATTTATAATACCAAGGTCGGGGGGGGGGGAAATTAGCTTCCCGTGGGGATGGTTGGTACACGTGAAGCCATATTTAATTGATAACGACACGGCCAATAATAACAATTAAGGGCCATCTCGATATTAAAAGTATCCAAATAATGCTTGTTTTGATTTAATCCAGTGAACGATTGATTAAAAGACTTGATCGAACTTGAAAAAACCCCTGAAATAAACAATAAATGACATGCAGACGGCTTTGCCAGGTTCCACTGTTCTGTGAATTATTAGGCCCATGAAGGGGGTACTAACTATAGAAATCCTAAATCATATTATATCCGGCACGCACCTATTGAAAAAGCTTCAGTGAAATTAAATGAAATGGCTACCAGTGAAACAAAATGCCTATATAAGAGCCTTGATTGCCAGAATCAGGGAAGGTTCATTTTATATTTAAAATCGAATTAATTAACTCGTGTTAAATATCATGGAAGGTGTTACTCAATTCATGGCAGAAATATCAGTATTCTTGTTAGTATTTACATGTTCTTGGAATGTTGCTATCGGTTTAAATGTTGCTGTCTTTGTGTACAAAACTGAGTATCTGAATATATGGACCGAAACCCGTTTAGTACCAGCCTTTGAGATTGCCCAAGAAACCATTTCACACCGCGTGGAGAGCGGCGCATATGCCAACTTCTCTCTGCATTCCGGATGGTTGCGGTTCTTGGGGAGTGAATAACGCTATGGGAGGAGCCACTCAGCTGTACTTTGAAGATGATATAATTGCCTATTTCGGACCCTCTTGTAGCATTTCCTTGCTGGGCATAGCCGACTTTGCTGCCTCGATTAATGTACCTATTTTCTCGGGTAGTGCCAGCACACATGAACTGGACAATAAAGACAGGTATCCAACCCTGACTCAGACTGTCTACAAACCAAAAACAACAGGGTATTTCATGGGTGAACTTTTCAATCATTATGGTTGGGATTCCTATGTTTTGCTTGTAAAGGGATTCTTATTCTACTTTGCTAAAGGCGCCATCGAAAGCGGTCTATATGAGGCAGGAAAAAGAGGACATACTATTCTGATGAGTTTCGATGTCAATGTTAATGATCACAAGTCTGCTCTAAAAGAAGCTGCTATTACAAGCAAGAGTAAGTATGAATTTTTCGATAGTAGTATGAATTCGAGGATAGTTGCAAAAAAAAAATAAAAAAATAGTCAAGCATCCTTCTTTGAAACCAACATTGTCTTAGACAATTTAGACTTAATATAGTCCCTATGAATTCATACTTACTATGGCTTGTAATATCTGCTTATCAGCAGATCTTATTTTAGGGTATGTTATCCACTAAGTAAGCTAATACTGTCTACCGTATTTTGATCATGATTCCCTTCAGTATGCTGTGTATGCTGTATGCTGGGTAATAAATCATTTGTTTAACTCATTGAGAGGGGAAACCTGTTCTCATTCTCGTATTCGTGCTCGTGACTGACCCGTATGTTTTGGAGATCACAGACCAGGAATTAGTAAACTGGAATTGATAACAATGTCGCTGCCGGGCAAATGTTTTGTTTCAAATTCCCTTCAAGAAAGCTATGGCGAGAAAGCTATGAATGAAAGCCACAAATGTCCACAAATACCTTACGTTTGTAACTCAACATACCAACCCAACGTCATTTACGTTTATTATTTTTTTGTTTACAGGCCGGTTGTTACCCTAAAAGTAATTTTGTTTTTGTGTGAGTTTTTTTTTTAAACAAATTTCTTTCCATCAAATTATTGCATACTTTAATTTTGTTCTTTATTTATTTATTTACTTTTATTTGTTTACATGTTGCCCTGAGGTCATTGTAATATAGGGCCGATTTTACTCAAAGAGAACAACAGTTTGGTCAAGTCTAAAACAGTGAAATGATATTACAAAAGAATTCTTCAACAATAGACTATACAGATCGACTTATTAAAGTGGTTTCATTTATGGGTCGACCTAATGATGTTTGCTAAGTCAACCTTATATTTATATTGGGCACCCTAAACAAATAGGGTGAATTCCCTACAAGGAACATATGGAATATTATAATAAAAGCCTTAGGTTCGCTGTATATAAGATGCTTGATTGCACGTTACTCTGGGAAGTTTGCATATTTTGAATTTGGCTTCATTCGTCTGTTGCCTGCATCTGATTCAGATTGATACAATGAAAGGTGTGAAGCATGTAATTACTGAAATATCAATGTTCTTGTTAGTATTTATTACGATGTAAATGTTGCTGTCATTGTGTACAAAACTGAGGATCTGAATATATGGACCGAAACCCGTTTATTACCAGCCATTGAGATTGCCTAAGAAACCATTTCACACCGCGTGGAGAGCGGCACATATGCCAACTTCTCCCTGATTTACATTTCGGATGGTTGCGATTATTGAGGAGTGAATAGCGCTATGGGAGGAGCCACTCAGCTGTACTTTGAAGATGATGCAGTTGCATATTTCGGACCCTCTTGTACTACTACTACTACTACTACTACTACTACTACTACTACTACTACTACTACTACTACTACTACTACTACTACTACTACTACTACTACTACTACTACTACTACTACTACTACTACTACTACTACTACTACTACTACTACTAATAATAATAATAATAATAATAATAATAATGTGTGGACTTATATAGCGCACGTATCCACCAACTGAGTGGTGCTCAAGGCGCATTATATCATTACCCCTGCTTTAATTTGCTGAGCATAGCCGACTTAGGTGCCTTGATGAATTACCAATTTTCTCAGGCAGTGCCAACTGGACAATAAAGACAGGTATCCAACCCTGAAAAGGAGAAGAGAAAATGGTATATTAAGCTGTCTTGGGAAGGAGGGAGCGGCGTAGCCAGGACTTTTTTCAGTGGGGGCACATGGGGGCATTGCTTTTCAGTGGCGGGCCCAGGGGTATGGGTTTTTTCCCCTTTTCTTTTTCTTTTCTGTTTTTGGGGGCACTATGAGGATTTTTCGTGGGGGCACCTGGGGGCACTGGAAATTCGCGGGGGGCACGTGCCCCCAGGCCCCCCGTGGCTACGCCGCTTGAGTGGGGGGGGGGGTTGCGGGTGGAAGTAATCCCAACCCTGGCATGCAACAAGTGAGCACACAATGGCAATGACAGTGTCGGCAAATACTGCAAGGTCGCATACGACAAGCACAATTGTATCTCCCTTCGAGAAACAAATTGTGCATTACTTCTTTTTAATAGTATTTTATATTTTTTAATACTCTTTTATTATGAAGCACACTTGTGTAACGAATGTTTGAAGTGCAAATTATTTAAATATTAGTTCCGGTATTATTGGTTAAAACATTGGGAAATTACGAATCCCCATAAGCGAAATGATGTATAGACTTCGGCACAAACATGTATCGCATTATGTAGATGTATTTTTAGACATACAAGTCATAAACACATAATCGATTAGGGTATTATTGGCTAAAACAATGGAAATTATAAAGCCCTATAACACTATTCATTCAATGCTATTCGTTTTTTGCTGATTTATACGACAGTATGCCTGTTTTATTTAGGTAAACTAAAAAAATAATTCAAAATATTAATTATTCATGGAATACAAAACTTTTTATTTTTTTAAAGTAATATTTCCACTTATAAATGTCGATTTTCTTTCCTGCAAACCGTTTTTAACTGTTTGAGTCAAACATATTTAAATATAATAGATATATAATATTGAAATATGCCTATAATAGATATTCTGCGAACGTTAGTAGCGTATAATATGGTTAACTGTTATACGTGTGCGCTGCAGTGGGGAGGCCGGGACTAGGCCATCTACAACATTTTCTGTAAATGTATGTGTTTTTAATAAAAATGCATGTGGGCATTCTAGTATGAAGAAGAAAGACAGACAAAGAAAAATATTTTACTCATTTTTGTTAAATAACCAATCAGCAGCGTCTAGTAGTGAGGTAGACCTTGGGGACGAAGATGGTCCAGCGGTTAACTCGTCTGATTACTTAATAGAGAGTGCCGAGTTCGAGATCAGTCTGGTCCTTTTATCTCTCTTCTCTGTGTTCTTCATTTTATTTAATACTCTTCTTCGTCTTCTTCTTTATTCGTTGACAGGTAATCAAGAAACATAACAAAATCAGTACCTAAACCCTGTCCAGGTGTTTGGATTTCCGATTTTTAACCGTAACTATCCCCAAACACCTTATGTTTATAACCCAACAAATGTACTCGTATAATTATTTAATTTTCCATTCGTGTGTGAGTGTTTTGTAATGCATTCCTTCAATTTTCCTTTACCCATAACTGTTTGTAACATAACATATGTTGCCTTGAGTTCGATAATGAAATAGGGACGCCCCTGAGAGGCTCCTTTTGGCTGTATGTACAACATAGGCCTATGTATACTTAACCATCTTTTACCTATACGAGTCAAGAAACTTTATCCTGATGGAAATAATTTTCCCCAATGAAGACACCAAATAGGCTGCGATCGGGAATCTCTTGGATGATAATGCAGGCCCTTGTGCAGGATTTACGATTGAAAAGGTGTGACGGGGTGGGGGTGCACACCTCTTAAATACGGACCACTGGACTTTGGTGTCATCGCCGTCTTTTGTGAACAGCTCATAAATCGTTGAGGGCGCATTTTATAGGGAGTTGCATGAATAGATAATATTTCTTCACAAGATGTGCGTGTACCAGCGGTATTAGATATATACCGGTAGGCACAAGCGAATCTCTGAAACTGTGGTGGAATGGATACTCATGAACGGGGCTGTTTTAACTCCTGTGACGAACCTATGTCGGACTTAAATCATTGTTGTGCTAACACAAATAAATACCACAAATAAAACAATAGAACTAATCAAAGGACACATGTTATGTGTCATTAATTGAACTCCGTACAAATAGTACGATGAAGGGTGTTATTGTTTACCGTTAATGACATCCAAGGTACGAACATAAAAGCAGAACAACGCATCTTGCCAGCTTTTGAAAATTACAATGGAAAGCATATCTGAAAGCGTGAAGCGCGTCGAGTATGCCAATTTCACTCTGCGATGTTTTGTTTGTTTGTTTGTTTGTTTGTTTTTTTTTTTTTGCATCCTCAGACCAAATAGTCGTAGCGGGTCGTCACGTTGTTGGAATATATACCGGTACCTCACATTCGTATTATTCACACTATTTTTACGATCCATCTGTTAATGGTCCCTACTATGGAGATGATGCGATGGCTTATTTCGGACCCAGTCATGCAACACTGTCAAGTCACAGCTGATTTTGCAGTGCTATAGTACTTGTGCATGAATTGAAGTGTAGAAACGTGTAGAAACCCATTATGTTCTTATATAACTTGTATTTAGTATCGTCCCTCTAAGCACAGTCTTTAGAATGGTATCACATACATAATAATGTCTGCTTTTATTTGAGTGCGCCCTCTATATTCTTACACTCGGTTTTGTTTAACTCATTCAAATCTGTTAATCAATTTCTGAACTCAGAGAGCAAGCCTGTAAATGTTCTAACATCAAATTTGTATTTTAAATGGATTTTAATATTTAAAATAACCCAACATACCAGGCCCAATAATGCCTTCAAAAGTCTCAATTTATTGACGGTTTAGGCTACTGAAAAAGTCTCCGTTTGGAAAACTATCCAGGTTAGTAAGTGTTACATCATTTCAATATAAGCCACGCCTCCTTCTCATGGTGAGATTTATCAATAATCTTCGAAAATGCTTCTGCTTTGTAAATTACATGAGAAATCGTAAAGAGTTGGTCGCGATTTATGTTTTACAAAATATTGAAATCTGTCCAATGGTTATACCATTTCAGCAATAGAGTCGCATTGACATCGTGAAATAGTGAAATAAAGGTTATCAATTTATATAATATAATAACACATCAGCTTTGTTGTGCATAATGTTAATACCCTAAAGTGAAATAACCATGAAAAGAATTGGGATTTATATAGCAGCCTTTTACCGTACCGTACCATTGGGGGCGGGGATATTTAGCTTCCTGTGGGAATGGTTGGTACACGTAAAGCCATATTTCATTGGTTATGGCACGACCGATATAACAATTATCAGGGCCATTTCGATTTTTAAAAGAACCGAATAACGCTTGTTCGGACTAAACCCAGTGAATGAATGATCGAACTTAAAAGGAAATTTTAATACAATGGCATGCAGACTGCATTGTCAGGCTTCACTGTCACAAATAGTGAGCGAAGTCCTATAATAGCACGCACCTAAAAGCTTCAAGGCAGTTTTCCCCGTCAGGGAAAAACATAAAAGGGTGAACAGTGGACAATTGCATATAAAAGACCGTTGATTGCCGACATCAACAACCAAGGAAGGCGTTTTTTAAATCTAACATCGAATTAATGTATTTTATGTTTGTTAATAACGAGTTAAATCGTGTTAAAATATCATGGAAGATGTTATTCATTTCATTTTTCTCCAGGAGAACAAAATTGTTGTCAAGTTAAATAAAATCTAAAACTGTGACGTGATCTTACAAAGGAAATCTTCTCAAATAGACGACGGATCGACTTATGTGGCTTCATTCATCTTTGCTGAATGCGATGCAGACAAGTCGGTCAACTTATTGTATTATATATTTATATTGAGCACCCATAACAAATTCCATTAAAGAAACATAGGCCTATGGAATATTATAATGAAAGCCATGGGATCTCTGTATAAATGATAAGAGGCTTCATCGAATGCGTATTATTTTTTGGAATTTGGCTTGTTCGTATGTTGACTGTATCTGATTCAGATTGATAATAATGAAAGGTGTGAAGCATACAATGACCAAAATATCAATGTTCCTGTTAGTATTAACATTTTCTTGCAATGTTGCAATCGATGTAAATGTTGCTGTCTCTCTAATTAACTTGGAGTATGTGCTTATATGGAGCGAAACCCGTTTATTACCAGCCATTGAGATTGCCCAAGAAACCATTTCACACCGCGTGGAGAGCGGTGCATATTCCAACTTCTCTCTGCAGTTGATTTACATTCCGGATGGTTGCGATTGGGGAGTGAATAACGCTATGGGAGGAGCCGCTCAGCTGTACTTTGAAGATGATGTAATTGCCTATTTCGGATCCTCCTGTGACTTTAACTTGCCTAGCATAGCCGACTTTGCTGCCTCGATGAATGTACCTATTTTCACGGGCAGTGCCACCACACATGAACTGGACAATAAAGACAGGTATCCAACCCTGACTCAGACTGTCTACAAACCAAAAACAATGGGGTATTTCATGGGTGAACTTTTCAATCATTATGGTTGGGATTCCTATGTTTTGCTTGTAAAGGGATTCTTATTCTACCTTGCTAAAGGCGCCATCGAAAGCGGTCTACATGAGGCACGAAAAAGAGGACATACTATTCTGATGAGTTTCGATGACAATGTTAATGATCACGAGTCTGCTCTAAAAGAAGCTGCTAATAAAAGCAAGAGTAAGTCTGAAGTCTGAATTGTGTAACATTTGTATAAGACAATAGTTGTTTTGCAGCTATCTTTGAATTAAGTTTGTTGACTAGTTTGTTAAAGTTTGTTATCCAATATGAAAGCACACACTAGCCGTTCTATTATGATCATGATTCCCTTCAGTATGACGATGTGTAATAAACCATTTGTTTAACTCATTCAACGGGGAAAACTGTTCTCATTCTGTAATTCGTGCTCGTGACAGACCCGTATGGTTTGGGGATCACAGACCGGGAATTAGTTTTTTTCATTTTTTATCGGTACAAATGCAATTATGTAACACGGTCCTGGAAGTCAGCAGTTATGTTACATATATACCGCACTTTCATTTGATTAGAGCAATTAAACCAAATTAAATGGGCGCTTTCTTTGTTAGGGATGGGGGAATGGTCGTGTTATTTTGTTTAATTTAAATTTATCGTTTTAGCCTATAGCTTCTGCCACATTTTGTTTGTTCACTGTAGTAAAACAAGTTTGTGTTGAATTGGCTATGTTTGTAACCAGACATGTGTAAAGGGAGTGGTGGCGAACAACACTTTGAAAAAAAGGAGCCCAGGAAATTTTCACCCGGAAAATATTTCCACTGATGTTACAAAATAGCTACCCCTTCCTTTCAAGGTTAAATATGGGGTAACATATTTCGCTGCAAGGCAATTGTGTTGTTTCAAATTTCCTTCTAGAAAGCTTCATTTATGAAATCACCAATTATCTTTGCTAAGTGCGATGCAGACAAATCGGTCAACTTATATTTTATATATATTTATATCGGGCACCCTTAACAAATAGGGTGAATTCCCTATATGTAATATTATAATGGCAGCCTTAGGTTCTCTGTATATAAGATGCTTGATCACCCTTTACTTATGGAAGTTTGCATATTTTGAATTTGGCTTCATTCGTCTGTTGACTGCGTCTGATTCAGATTGATATGATGAAAGGTGTGAATCATGTAATGATTGCTCTGACCATGTATGTTCTGATTGTAAAGGGTTACAATTCTAATTTGCTGAAGGCGCTATCGAAAGCGGTCTACATACGCAAGAAAAAGAGGACATACTATTACGATGAGATATAGCAATGATTACGAGTCTGTTCTAAAAAAGCTGCTTTAAAAAGCAGGGGGTAAATATGCAGTTATAGGCCATAGGAACTTCATTAAGTCTATAATTAGGTGTTAGCGCAAACACCTAATTATTATATACTTAGACCTTAACATGTAGTTGTACCTAAAGATTGTGGCATCATGCTGACCCCCTCAGATATCGAATTACACTAAATCATATCTCATGAATCATATCTCATATCTCATGCATCAGCTTAAAGATTTTGAATTACGTGACATTTCGTAAACAGACATGACCCCAAACTGACCTCTCCTTCCGTCGATACCGGAAGTTTAAGTGTGGTTTTAAATTTTACTTTTTATGGTCTCATGTCAAGCAGCATGGTCTATGCCAAACAGTAAATGGGCTGTCAAACTTGATAACACTACAATGTGTGTAATGTTAAATGTCATTCGACCCAAAGGTTTTTTTTTAAATGAAAAGGTGCACTAAGATTTTGATACTGGCAGTGTACCACCACCAGTGTCCTAAATGTCGATGAGCACAGTTAACTGAATTTCATTCAATAGTAGTGAATGGCACATGTGTGTATATGTAGTTTGAGTAAAGCAAATACTGTTTTGTATACCTATGTATACCTTTTAGTTTTCCTGTATTCAAAAGCCACGAATGTTATCAATTATTGAACAGATAATTGTCTGTTAACATGTACATTTTAAAGAGAATTAGTAAACAACGAGAAGGTTATAAATGAAAATCAAATTATTGTACTGGAAAATCCCGAAGGGCTTTAAGAAAGATAATCATTTTCCGAGTAATTATGAATCCAATCCATGTACTTCCTCTGGTTTTAGAAGATTGTGAGAGCAAAATGTAACCTCCTGAAAAAGAAAATTAAATGCTAGCCACATTCTACTGATTAAAGTCACGACTTTTCGGTAATTTGAAAATTAAAAAGCCAGTAATCCCCGTTTGAAATTGCTATTCACCTAACTGAATGTGTAACTGTACGCGAACGGTGAGTCACAGACTGCATATTTCATGAAACTTTAACAACTTTTGGCTCCTACACAAAATATCGTAAACATTAGCGCAACACATACCAATGCAAAATTGATACCGGTAGGTCTTTTGCATGTGAAATTGATATTGTTATAATATCTCCTGAAGAAGATTAGAGCAGGCTAATCGAAACGTAGAGAATAACCCGTGAAGTCCCTATGGTTCTCCCTGAACCATATTAACCCGTGAAGTCCCCATGGTTCTCCCTGATCCATATTTCTCACTTAGCGACAGTAGAGAAAAACGTTAACGAAGGTTGAGATACGAGTTGTGCGATACGGTTCTTTTCAGAACCTGTATCTCAGCTTCACGTTAGTTGAGATAAACACATGGTGTTACCGCAAACCGAAACTATAACATATGATAAACCTTTGCAAAATATGAATATGACATCGTCGATGATAATTTGATTGAACCGGAAGTTCACACGAACACCGTGTGTTTGTTAGTCAACAAACACTTATCTGTAGTTTTTATTTAATTTTAGAAAAAATGAACGATTATTGATTTTGAAATGAAGGATTGTTCAGATTTCCAGGAGGCATCAATGTGGAGGTCAACGGGCCAATTTAAGTTGTTGTCGTAGTGCGCACTGACCCGTACCGGTACCGCTACGATATCTCAATCCCGTATCGAAATGTGTCCCGAGAAATTAACAACGAAACGCTGGCATCTCTACACACTGCATTGGCCGGTGCACGCACTCTCCCCGGTTAAAGCGAGCGCGCAACAACCGAATTGCGACGAATGGTCAGGTTTTTGATCCGTGCGCTGTTCGTTGTAAGCAAGGCGATATATCTATGCCTTGGTTTATTCATAGAGAAAGCAACACAAATTTCTTCGACCATAAAACGTTTCGACATGCCTTGGTAAAGGCTACGCTGTTTGGGGGCAATAATATGAATATAAACATAATTATGACAACCCATGTTTAATACGAAGAAATCTTTTAAACTATATAATAATGGACATTGAATGACCCACGTTTTATGAGGAAATGTTCACAAAACATGTTGTTGATTTTTGTACATTTCATTCACTTTGTCAACGGCATGGGGTCCGTATCCTGCTTAACGGCGACGAATGCTTTAGAATTTTAGATTATTTTGGAAGTATCAATACTATAGCCAGTGGCGTAGCCACGGTGGGGGTGGGTGGGGGTATCAAGTGGTTCAAAAGAAAATCTTTAGTAGGAACAAAATATAATCTAAATAATCACAATTTAAATATATACATATATATATATATATATATATATATATATATATATATATATATATATATATATATATATATATATATATATATATATATATATATATATATATATATATATATATTGTAGATAAATTAAGTTTAGTCTCCATCTCCGTCTCCGTCTCCGTCTCCGTCTGTTGTTTGGAAAATTGAAATAATTTCCAATTTGAATTTAGGAAATAATACCTTTTCTTAAATTTCACGTTAGAATAATACGAAAAACCTGAATGCCGATAGTGGTAAAGTTGTGGAAAGGACAACTATTATGAAATGAAATGAACTGGCGATATGCATAACGCTCATGTTTTACTTTTAGACATCATTTGTCAAGGACCTATGTGTGAAGTACCGGTATATAAAACAAACATTAGGTGCCTTTGTTTAGTAAAATTTGAAAAAAATTATATCACTGAACTGATCATTTTCATTAAAAATATTGAAAAAAAATACAGTGATCTATAACTATGTGTGTTGTAATATAAACACATAGTGAGTGCCATTATGTCGTTAAATGAGAACAATTATATCAATCGGTAACATCTGGACTGTTGGGGTGCCATTACCGAGCGGTCTAGCGCATCAGACATTCTGATGGCTGAGTCGTCAGAATGTGCGTTCGAATCTTGGCCGCAACCATGGTACTTGTGTCCTTGGGCAAGACACTTCACTGCGCAGTGCTCCTCTTCACCCAGCAGTGGGAACCTGTGAGGGTAGAGGTTGATATTGTGGTTGAAAAAGCTTCTGATGCGCTGCGGTAGCTCGGGGTTTATACTCCCCAGGGAGCTGAGAAAGTTTAAGGATTGATATTGGCCCAATGACCAGGGATAATAATTTAAATTTACCACAGACGTTACAGGGACTTGTCAAACAGTTTAAATCCCTGCGCAGTAGTAACCAAATGGGGGTGGTAGTGAGCCCGTTGCCACCTACACATTTTTATTTTCGGGAAAATAATTAGTTTCTGATCGATTAATATCATGCTGTTCTAGTTTCATATGAGCTATTTAACTTAACAAGTTGACCGACAGTATAACGTCGACTGTGCAATTCAGTTCCAACGTTGATTAAAACGTTTGGAAATCGCGAACGTGTTTTAACTAAAGAAAACGTACAGAGAAATAGTATTAGAAAATCAAAGAAGAAGAAAATTAAATTGGGGGATAAAAATATCCATTATATAGGGGTTCGGTTCCGTCTCTGCCGAAAATGTTTCTTGTGATTTCTGCACAGCCTGTACATTATAAATTCAAGGGCGTTTCCCTTCTAGACAAATACGACGTGTATTTCAACTGAATCACGCAGAAGCTTTTATAAACAAAAAACTGTTTCTTTAATGGTTTCTTTGAAATGCAATTATCGTATAGACTTCTTATAGGATTTATCATCTGGGGAGTTCTATATGAAGGGCTGAATTTGATTCAATGTGAATCTGTTTTTCATTTGACAAATTGATGTCAACCGTCCACATGTTGTATACTGAATCGCTTTAACTTTAACTTTTGTTCATTTAAAATCAGCTTCACGTTATATGATACACCACCTCTGGCTTATAAGGGTTTATATCATGGAAAGTGTGGTGTATTTCATTAAACATGTGTCAGTTTTATTGTTGGCAAGTTGGAAAAATGGCAGTTGGATTAAAATTCATCCATGTAGTGTCTGTGTTATTGTTAACAGTAACATGTTCTTGTACTGTCACTACAAATGTAGTTGTGGCCATCTTTTTGTCTAGAATCTATCCAGTTGCGAATATATTTGAAGATGTGCGCATTCTCCCAGCTGTTGAGATTGCCCAAGAGACCATCTCGCAACGCGTGGTGAGCGGCGAGTATGCCAACTTCAGTCTGCAGTTGGTTCATTCACAAACAGGTTGTAGCGTGACTGTACAATCCGCTGTAGGTATTGCCTCTAGACTGTACTTAACCGGCCTGCAGCAACAGTTTTCTGGGTGTAGCCGACTTTGCTGCATCAAAACATGTACCGATTATCTCGGGTACTGTTTTGTCCTATGTATTCGAAAACAAATACAGGTACCCCACGCTTACTCAAACTGCTTACAAATCAATAACGACGGTGTTCTTCGTGAGGGAACTATTCAAACTCTATGGTTGGACATCCTATGTTTTGTTGGAAAAGGTTCAATCATTTATTTTAGAAAGAGACGTTATCAAATACATTCTACTTGAAGCTGCATGGCATGGGTACACCATTCAGATGGCTTTTGATGAGAATGATTTTGCGTCTCCTCTAAAAGAAGCTTCGTTGAATGGTCGAGGTAAGTAAACTAACGACATATCTCTAAATCTTTGTAAATGAGGTGTATGATGACATATCCTAAAATTGTTTGCTGACATTTTTATATTAAAAAGAAAATCACAGTCGTCTTGAATGTTAATTAATACATATATTATCCAAGAGAGTTAAGACAGATAATCTGATTAGATGTAACACGATCACGCTTGGTTGCATCAACGGCAGGCAAGAACCGGTATTTTCAAGATAATACTGAGTAGCGGTAGCGTGTATGTGCTTTGGGCTCTTGCAATCTATGCCGTCGCATAACACGCGGCCTAGCTGGAATCAGAGTGACGAGACTTATTTCGAGTCACACTGACTCGCACACTTCGTGAGTGTTTCGTATGGATATCTCCAAAATCAGAAATTGGCCGTTTCAATTGGATTGTAAAAACATAAACAAACTTAGTTTCTTTAATTTTAAAAACGATTTATAATTATAAGGCTATGTATTAGAAGGACCAATACAAATGCAATGTATACGTCTATGTGATTGAATGTGACGTCACATGGAAGTGTTACGTCACAATCGTGTGTGCACGCGTTTACTTTCCATCTTCTAATTGTCTCTATTGACAAAACAGGGAACCCGCCAAAGAAGTCCTTTCGGTCATTTGGTAGACAGTCACGGGAATCCAGAGACTGCAAGTTCATGTCCCCCCTCTATTCAATTTTCTTTGTTCCTTCAAGCACTTGGTTAATTATCTACTTAGCTGGTTTCCCGTGTGCTTTGATAATATGATATTAAAAGGGTTGCAACCTCTTCTATATAATTATTCCCATATTACCGATTCCCTGGTTTAGCATTGTAACACAGGACGTTATCCCTGGCCAGCAAACACAGCATGCATATGTTTAAATGACTTGTAACTAGTTCTCCGAACAAAGGTATTTACAACATAAGGAGGCTGTCATTAGCCTAGATAACTCAGTTGGTTGAGCACTGGTACCGTGTAATCCGGAGAACGTTGGTTCAAATCCCGCTGAAGCAAATGTTCCTTGTTCACTTCAACAATTGATTACTGATGTACCAAGTCGGTTTTCTCCGTTTTTGTATATAATTCGGTTGTTATAGGAAACTTTTTCTCCAAGCAAACTTTTAAGTTACTTGTGATTTAAATCTAAAGGGTGTTTATTAGCTTAAGTGTTTTCGGAGATGCATCCTATTGGTTGTATCATAAAATGATATAATGGATCCAACAAATGGTTTTCATTAAGTGAAATGCAGGAAAGTGGGTGAAATGTTGTTTATAACAGACCATACCAAAGCTTGCACTGCAGTCATACAATGAAGTAACTTGGGATTTAAAACGTGAAAGGTGTTGAAGCTGGATCGTACTTGGGGAATATTGTTTTAAACTATATATTCCATTATATATACAGGGATGTAAAAGTCCGCTAAGTGGCTTCATACAAAGTGGAATGAAGACAAGTAGGTGAATCCTTTTAATGTGACTTTTGCTCCACGAGAATTTATATTTGTTTAATTGGAAAGCAGAAGAATGATGCAAGACATGACTGATCGCCCTTACTGAGAAAGATTTACATCATCTTTAATTCGGTTTCAAGCCCACAGCGCGTCTAGATCAAGTTGGCAAAATGGCAGTTGGATTAAAATTCATCCATGTAGTGTCTGTGTTATTGTTAACAGTAACATGCTCTTGTACTGTCGCTACAAATGTAAATGTGGCCATCTTTTTGTCTAGAATCTATCCAGTTGGGAATTTATTTGAAGATGTGCGCATTCTCCCAGCTGTTGAGATTGCCCGAGAGACCATCTCGCAACGCGTGGTGAGCGGCGAGTATGCCAACTTCAGTCTGCAGTTGGTTCATTCACAAACAGGTTGTAGCGTGACTGTACAATCCGCTGTAGGTATTGCCGCTAGACTGTACTTTAACAGTGATGTAGTGGCCTATTTTGGACCGGCCTGCAGCAACAGTTTTCTGGGTGTAGCCGACTTTGCTGCATCAAAAAATGTACCGATTTTCTCGGGTACTGTTTTGTCCTATGTATTCGAAAACAAATACAGGTACCCCACGCTTACTCAAACTGCTTACAAATCAATAACGACGGTGTTCTTCGTGAGGGAACTATTCAAACTCTATGGTTGGACAT
>CM055827.1:18544065-18600264 GCA_029582265.1 Zoroaster sp. YZ-2022
AGAAACAAATTTTTCAGGGGTCACGATAGCCGGGTCAATTACATTTCCGAAACGTTAACGCTCAATTCCTTAAACGTGCATACCAATGAGCACGACCCTGCGCCAACTAGACTCAGCAACAGAGGCGCACTTTTTAGCGTTGAACAGCCGTAACCAAATATCGTGTACTACACGATATTTGGTTACAATGTATCTACATGTACGATCAATATCTACGCTGTTTGCGTGTACGTTGTGCCCATAGCCCAGACTAGCGCCTCGTAATTGCGCCTTGCGGCGCTACACGAACTTTGATTCTTTCATGCAACGTATATGAAACGTTTTAAATATTTTACTTTTTAGCGTAATTCGACACCTGATGACGTAATCATGACGTCACAGAAAACGGTTTCGTCTGCTTGTTATGTTCTGTTCATGTGTTAAGTTTGAAGGCTGTAAATGCTTTGCAAGGATGCCTTTGTTGCCGGACAGTCGCCACTGAGATTAAGAAGTAAAAAAAAAAAAAACAGTACAAAAACAATAGGTGTTCGCGCTGCGCTTTCGAACACCTAAAAAACAGTACAAAAACAATTGGTGTTCGCGCTGCGCGTTCGAACCCCTAAAAACAGGCGATTCAAAGGTGATTATCTGAAAATAGCTGCAGCTGTGTGGGCTTATTCGTGACAAAGTGTTTGCCGTACAAGCGTTCGAGTTCAAATTACAGGCCCGATCCATGAATTGATGGATTTATTATAGAAATAATTTTTAATTGTTATTTTTCTAAGGGCGACGAACATGACGAGAAACTGAAAATAGCATACCAAGCGCTGATGACGATCCGTCTGTTTGAGCCAACTACCGTGGAATACAATAGGTTCCAACAGGAGATGAACCGTCGCATGCTCCAATCATACAATTACACTCCTTCACCAGGAGACGAGGTTTGTACAATAGTTTTTTCTACATTAAAGCTGAGTGGGTTTCTGTGCACACTTTATTTGCTTAGAAACATCTGACGTTTATGATTATGAATACGAATGGTAAAGTTAGCATACTGGTAACACTGAACTGGTTAAAACATTAATGACTTGTTTATACCTGTTTATGCTTCAGGCAAACTTCTATGCTACCTCTTTTCACGACGCCTTAATCCTGTATTCTCTGGCCATTAATGAGACGTTGCACGAGGGTGGTGATATCCGTGATGGGCTGGCTTTACGGAAGAAGATGTGGAACCGAACCTTCCAAGGTAATTCAAAACATTGCTATCTCGGCTTATTCATTTTTGCCCGCTGTTTTGTTTTGTTTTGGTTTTTTTTCATAAGAAAACAAAAGTCATAATCATAATGGACACTTTATTGCGCTGGTATTCGCAAATTGTGACGCTTATTGCGCACAGGCATTATTGCTCCTGGTAATAGCGACAATTTCAATCATTCTTACACCATCTCAGCCTATGCAGCTCTATTTGTAGCACGGCAATTAACATCAATTAAATCTCTGTCCTCGCAGGGCTCATTTACTACTGAGTAGAGAAGAGCAGTGATGGTTAAATGTCGTTACTCGTGAACAGCATCACCAGGATGCGAACCCCACATTCTGATATAGCTATAATCACAAATCTAACGCACTTAAATAAAACAGCTAAATAAAACAGGGCAGTCCCGTAATATCTTGAATATAATCATTGAGATAAATTCCCACTTTAGGTATTGCTGGTGAAGTTTCGATTGCAGAAAATGGTGACAGAGTTGCTGTGTATTCTCTGTGGGACATGACTGACCCTGAAAATGGTATATTTGAGGTAGGCAAATGATGATGTGCCGTATAAGCATTTTCTTTGTGCATTTGTACAAGCTTAGGTTTCAACAAAATAATTAATAATCTCTATCTTCCGATGGATAATAGATAATCCCCGTGGACAATCAGCATAATCCCCATCCCCTGATCCATATTCCACATTTAAAGATATGTGTATGAAACCTAGACCAATGTTGTTGTGCTTTAAATTGTTTTAATTAAATCCACACACGATGGATCCATAATCATACTAGTTTCTTGAATCACAGCTTTACCTGAAATACGTTTTTCCTGATTAGTTATTCATGATGTTGATATTGTGGCAAAAACTGGGCACAATTTCAGTGCCCACTCTCTCAAAACCAAACATAACAAAAGCCTATATACTCAGTGTACATCTTAGCCCCCTAGTGGTGAAAAAGTTGGATACTGACTCTGCTTCTTGTACCCTGTTCCTTTGTGTTCCTTTCACACCTGACTATAAACTTCTGCCCACTCCTTTGTTAAGTTTGTTTGCTTTCTGTATACCGTTAATTTTGCCTTTGAGAAAGAACTTGCAAGATTTGAAACGTAAGGCCATTAACTAATATTTTGCTAATTCCAAAGTAACTGCATTTCTTGTTCATTCAGGTGGTTGCGGACTATTACGGAGTTACCAACACCATTAAGTTTTACAAGGAAATCAAATGGCATGGAACCAATGGTGAAGTGCCACGTGACTCTCCGTTTTGTGGATTTTACAATGAAAATCCTGACTGCCAACCAGAAGGTAAATCATACCCGAAACGACCAATCAACATACAACATTTTGAACAAGTTTACAAAATTAATAACTGACCAAAAAACAAGTAATCCAAATAATTTGAGACCTGTATTTTTGTATGTGTGTTGCAGAGAATAACACCATTTTGCTGGTGTCTACAATAGTAGCTGCTTGTGTGGTGACCATTTCAGCTTGTGCAATGCTTATTGTATACAGGTAAACTACGTATGAATAAATGAAGTAAGAGAGATTTTACGCAACTATCTTTGCCCAACATCTGACCTACGGCGCATAGATTGTCCATTCAATTTCCACGTGGACCCTACAGTGAAAGCATGTTTTCCCTTGACCACAATATCAGAAAATGCCTTCTTCAAAGTAGGATGTATTATGTTGCCTCGTCAACTTAAATACAAAATAATGAATTGGTAACGTTTCTAACATTGTGTTTGATTGTAACCATTCTAGTGGTATTATTAAACGATCTTGTCACTGATTATACAATTTTACGGTCCAACATTTAAACTGACATTAAAATATGTTTTGTTCACCTGCAGGAAGATCAAACTTAATTCGGAACTGATGAACATGTCTTGGAAAATCCGCTACGAAGACTTGTTGTTTAACCATATTACGAAATCGATCGCATCTTCAATGCGTTCTATGTCCATCGTAAGTCAGTATTACTGAGTTACTGTGCATTAGTTTAAACTATCCATAAGCCATTTTTAGTAGTGATAATGACGAGGTCTACAGTATAGGACAACTCCTTACTAAATAGTATATCAAATTAAGATGCTGTGCATCATGAAAAGTGAAATTTAGGAGACAATGGTTAATTGGAAAAACTGTTGCAAAACACACGATAGTTAAGTGTGTCATAGTAACTATTGATATTTTCAAGTACAGAATTGCTTTCGCAATGGACATACTAATCGTGTTTTTTATTTCATAACACCTAAACAACAAATAACCATGAAATGTAAATAATTAACAATAACAATTGTTTTCAAATTGTTAAGCTATGATAGAGTCAGTTAATATTGTTATCTGATTTGTTATTGTAGAACGGCTCTTTGATGGACACAAACAATCAGCGACAGATATTCACCAAAGTTGCTCAACACGAGGTAAATAAAATAAATATGTTGTTGTATGTAAGTTGTAGAACAAGTGTTAATCTTAAAACGCCTTTCTGATAAGACGTTTTGATGTTTATTTTCCAAAACTAAAATGTGGTGTAGCGTTTATTTGTTTATAACAAAACAAGTTTGTACACTGATGAATTCAGACACAAAAACACTTTTTAAAGGGGGATACTACTTTATGAATACCAAAACACGATTATTAAAAACAAAAGGTAAACACAAAGACGGGATCATCATAACCAAAGTTATTTCATAAAGCGTAATTGGAAGGAAAATACAGGTACTTTAAATTTTGTATTGGGCGATAACGCAATCGAAATTGCTGAAATTATTTTTAGTTGTTCAGTTGTAATCAATTAGCTATAATGAGACAACACAGCGTCAGCATTCGCTTAGTAGTTAGTCATTTCTTGTAAACGATAGTTGGCCCATAATTTAGAAAAGCATCACATAATTATTTGTATTCTGGCCTAAAGAGTCACGAGGTCCATAATATAATCCTGTCCATGGTGTTTTCCAACTTATACTGTTGGCTTAGAATTATCCGACCAATCATTTTATCCGGGTTATAGTGTTACCAGATCTATAATGTAATTCAGCCTATAAAAACAAATCATGCAACAAATTTCATCTGGCCACTTAATTTTGACCGACCTGTAAGTTAATCCGGCTCATGATGTAATCCATCTCACAGTTTAATTTGCATCGTATCAAGCATCGTTAGACCTTTTGTATTGTCTTGCTTTATGATTACATAAGGTTAAATATTTTCTTTAAACATATATCGTCGCGTTGGCCAATCAAAGACTGCACAACGCCCTCGTGAAAGCTGAAGATTTAAACGAAGACCCATCATTTTATTAATTTGTATTTTTAATTACCGGTAACTGTCACGAATTGTCGACGGATTATTTTCTTTCAATGTCTCAAAAAAAAGCAACCCCAGAAAAATAGCAATTCAACATTTAAATCTATTTTGTTTGTAACCGTCAAATCGGCCCAAACACGGGCGATATATCTTTAATGATTATGATAATTTTGGCTTATAGCCTAGTATTAGTTAACGGTTTACGGTCGTGATTGTTTTAAAGTTTTGCTATAATATTTTACAGGGTGTTAAAACACACCAGTTGTAACAATATTACATATCATGATTTCCAATTTAACACACGTTTAGTGCGGTGAAACGTTTCCTTGACCACCCCTGTCTCCATATTTATATTTAGACATCGATTCTATCAGTTACATTCGATGTTATCTTGATGTATCCTTTCTCTATGATCTGTTTATTCAGGGTCGGCTGGTGGCTCTCAAGCCGATGAGTGATACTAAACTTGACTTGACGAGGAGCGTGCTGTTAGAGTTCCGTAATGTATGTACCATTGATGTACTTGAGGATAACAGTTCGCCGCGCGTCTTTTTTTTTACAGATAGACATGGTAATTTAAACATAACAACACGCACAGTTCTGTAACTGTTGGGGGGACAGTGCGCCATGTGTCACACCTCCCCAAATCCAAGGCCTCTTCCCTCGGCCTCTTCCAGTTTAAATATATCTACCAGCACAGTTAGCACTGATCAAGTCAGTTGCACAATGTGAACGCACAATTCCAAAGCAGTTTAGTGTTGACCAGGGCGCGTTGGAACGGTTTGGTCGCAGAATATTACGTAGGCTTAGACACTAGATAATGTGACCGGATCCACAAAAATGAGTATTATGGGACAAAATTAAAATTTTTAGTTACATACATAGCTGAAGTGGTTACATTATAAGCTTTAATTTGGTGTAGGTTTGAACCCTGTGGCATTTTGCATTCTGGAGATATACTGATTTTTGCATATTCATATTGTACAAATTAACGGAAGTGCCTTCAGAGATACAGCCCTTTAAACACAGCAAGTGGAAAAAGAAATGAGCTAAGAAGAAACTCTCTTGAATGCCCATAGCAACAGTTATGTTCCTTTTGAGCTCCTTTAGGAATACTTGTGCAATATAAATTTGAATTATCAAGCATCTTGAAGTATTTTTTCAAATATTTTTGCTAATTTGCATAATGTGTAAAATTTTCACTTTTGTTTTTTTCATCTTTACTCATCAATAATAATATTTCTGTAAATAAATTATGAAAGTATTGATATAATAGAAGCCAATTAAACCAACAACAAAAAAATCACGTTGTGAATTTTGTTTTCACCCTCTCCACATAGAACAGCCCTTTACGGGTAATAGCATAGCGTCCCTTAATACCCTTTTTCGCAGAGCGGGTCACATATCGTCCGCTTATCTATCCTCTCCGTTGATCGCTGTGTACATGCACATAGTGCACTGTTCGATACGATACACATGTTTTGTTTATTTTTGTTTTTGTTTTTTAGATGGGCATTGATAAGTATTTTACTGTTTGATTTGATTGACAGTTGCGTCGTCTTGAGAACGTCAACCTTGTCCGTTTCGTGGGTGTGTGTTTCGACGGACCGGATGATATCAAACATATGATCATCACAGAGTATAATAATAATAATAATAATGTATAGATTTATATAGCGCACGTATCCACCAACTAAGTGGCGCTCAAGGCGCATTATATTATTATCCCTGCTCATAAGGCTCATAAGGCTCATAAATCATTCCTGAAACCATCTCAGCTCCCTGGGGAGTATACAGCTCAATTGCTGCCATTTCTAGCGCATAGAGAGCAAACCATCTCTGCCTTCACAGGTACCCATTTAACCCCTGGGTGGAGAGAAGCAATTATGGTTAAGTGTCTTGCTCAAGGACACAGGTGTCACGGCCGGGGCTCGAACCCACACTCTGCTGCTGGCAACACCAGAACTTGAGTTCAGTGCGCTAGACCACTCGGCCACGACAATCCACTTTTCGTGCATTATACAACACACGGGACCTACGGCTTTACGTCCCATCCGAAGGACAAAGCAATTATGGTTAAGTACCTTGCTCAAGGATACAAGTGTCACGACCGGGGCTCGAACCCACACCCTGCTGCTGGCAACACCAGAACTTGAGTTCGGTGCGCTAGACCGCTCGGCCACGACACTCCATAAGTATTGCCCTAAAGGAAGTCTGCAGGTAAAAATTGACGTCTCTAATATGGAATTCCATATCTGCCATTCTAAATGTCGCCCGTTGCCCGTCGCCCGTTGCGCTTCGACTGTCGCCCGTCGCGCGTTGCCTTCAATGTGATTGATTTTTGTCTTTCACTTTCGTCACTATGCGCATAGGATGTATTCATACACTGTAAGAAATATTGGTCAAACACAGTTCATATGTTGCCCAACACTGGTCAACATATCAGCACGTTACACAGTTGGTTTACCATTGCCCAATGTTAGATAATTTTCCCCAAATATGTGAACAGTTGTGGTATATACTGACCAATTCTGGGAGAAATAACCTTACCCAACCCCATGTTGCCCAACGTTTTTACAGTGTATGCACTTCCTGTGAGTTGTGTATGCCTGCCGCAGTAAATTGTCTTTCCCTTTCCCTCTTCCTCTGCCTATGTGCGTTTTTTAACGTCTTCACTCATGCTCATGGACCTCAAAACAATGTTATTTTAAAAACATCTATAATACCTTAAATAAATGGGTCATTTTCCCCACAAGCACCTATTAATTTTTTCTGAGTGGTTTTAAGATGAACTAACATCCACCTAA
The DNA here is from genome assembly GCA_029582265.1 of Zoroaster sp. YZ-2022. Classification (NCBI taxonomy): domain Eukaryota; kingdom Metazoa; phylum Echinodermata; class Asteroidea; order Forcipulatida; family Zoroasteridae; genus Zoroaster; species Zoroaster sp. YZ-2022. Next base: position 18,551,431 of record CM055827.1, read on the forward strand.
AGGTGCGGCAGGCACTCAAACGTACACAAGCATCAACAAAAGGAAGTGCATATGAATAATCGTATGCGACGGGCAATGCGCGACAGGCGAAGATAGACGGGTGACGGGCGACGGCTGTGAGGGGACGCCCTCTATCAATGAATATTAAACATGTGGATTGCAATGTACGACCGTCTTGCACTAAAACTGACAATGCTTATGTGCCAAATGCGAGCGCGATGTTCAACATGTCGCACACATGCCCAAATTAAAATATATATAGGCCTAGCTTAGGTCTAAGTTTATGTGACACTGAACAGTTCAACAGTGTGGTGCGGCCAGCGAAAACTTTCTCACACCAAGACGTATTGGCCCAAGACTACCCCCACCCCCTGACCCTCAATCCACGGCATAGCACTCCAAGAACAACCTACTTGGGCAATTCGTAACGTTGTATTCTCCAGCGCAATGTCTCGAAAAGAAGCTGTGCAAATAAGTAATTCTATTGTAAGTAATCTATCGTAAAGGATTACACCGTAGTGTTCGTAGTATTGTAATGTCCGTACTTGTTCAATCACAACCCTTGTTCAGCCAATCAACTGGATGTTTCATACGTTCATCTTGTTTTGAGTGTATCGTGGGTAACTTTTTATTCAAACACGTTAATATTTGGGATATTTTTGTATGTACGCAAAGCCAGTTTCTTTGACCTAATCGAAATATTGACCAATAAACTTACTCATAGGATATTCTGGAGAATGACGCTCTGAATTTGGATTGGGACTTCAAGAGTTCCCTCTTGATAGATGCCATTAAGGTAAGAATATCACTGTTTTATGGTTATTTCAGCAATGGTGATTTGCGCGACAATACTCGTTCAAATGACGTCAAATAATTCCATGGACTACATCCGCAAAATGCAGTTTTCAATTTGATATACATGTGGCTTTACTGCATAGGTTATGTTTTTGAAAATGGTGGATTGTGTCATTTATGAATTAGCTCAAAACTAAATTAATGGGATCATGGAATTCCATCTGCAGCAATACATAGGCCTAGCTTAGGTCTATCAATTATGATTGCAAGTGTTCTTGTCATGGACACATGCTTGTTGTTAATGATAAACTATCACTGGCACGTGCACGATCTCAAAACCATCATATACGAGGGTATAAAGACATTTCCAAATATTTTCTACGAAGGGATTGAGTTTTCTTCACCACAGTGAGCTCGGCGTTCATGGCAGAATGCGCTCATCCAACTGTGTGGTAGACAGCCGGTTTGTTGTCAAACTTACTGACTTCGGTCTCCACGCATTCAGGGATGTGTCGTCGGAACAAAGTGACGGAGAGACCCAAATGAAAAGTAAGCATCCTAAAAAAACAAACACACAAAAGCAAAATCAAACAAACAAACAAACAAAATCTACATCGATTGAGTCTTTTAGGGACATTACCAGAATGATTATCGAGATTTAACGAGCACCAATCAGAATTTGCCCGAACAAAACATGATCCTATGAAGAGCCTATTAACCAGAAGCATCTTCCAGGTCTCTTCAGTCTCGTGACGGTGACATGAGCACGCTAGTCAAAACGTAGAGAAGAGTCGGTAGACCTATATGGTTCTAATCAGAACCGCAATATCACTTCGCGACAGTTGAGATCCAGACCACACAGACGGATAATTTGTAAACCAATTAGCGTTTTTAACCACATTTATCCATTGTCCCGAGTAAAAATGTTGTATTGATTTTAAAGAGATGTTGTGCAAAGCCCCGGAACAGCTAAGGAACCCTAATAAAGCACCAACGAAAGAGGGCGACATTTATTCTATAGGCATCATAATACAGGAAGTGGTGATAAGAGGACTACCTTTCGAACATGAACGCATGAATGACGTAGATGACAAAGGTGAGAAAGGCGTGTTTAATATGACATCATTGAATGGGAAGTCCTTCTACTTCAATTTGTCTGTTTGTGATTTCTGTAAATTAATTTGTACTTTGTACAAAAGCAAAGTCCTTATAGTAAAAGTTTTAGCTCTTTTCATTGTGTCATTGGCGAAATAATTGTGAACATACATTAATTTAAAAAAAAATGTAAATTTGACCAACACTGTAATGCGGGAAATGGATCACGGCCGTGATACAGCCATTTTGAAATTGTAATACATTTCTGGTTAAAAAAAATAAATAAAATAAAATAAAATAAAAATAAATAAATAAATAAAACAAATTATAATGAATGATAATTGAAGTGTTGTTTATGTTGATGTAGTTATTCTTGCGAAGGTCACCGCTCAATCATCTCAGCCGTTTCGACCTCACGTTCCAACGGATGCATGCAGCCCCGAAATACACGCCATCATGGCAAGATGTTGGCACGAGACCCCGGACGAACGGCCCTCTGCGGACGATCTGTTGTCTAGAATGAAGAAAATATGCAAGTATGTTACATTTTAACCCTATCTCACTCTAGGGGTATAGGGCCAGGTGACAAATCGTCACAGTACCTAAATCCTTCTGGAAGACATTCTGGACAGCACTAATGTTGGAATCCTGGTGCCAAACATCCAGCGGCTAGCAGATGTGCATCGTGTGGGCGACCAGAGCCAGTAGCATAACATGGGCCTTACGGGCTGCCTGTATCAGCTCTGGGTTACAACGAGAAGCGTGGCCATCCATCAAGAGGAATACAGGCTTCTCCTCTGAGCGATCTTGGGGACACTGCATCTAGAAAAGTCACTTGAACCACTTGACCATAAGCTCGGAATCCATAAAGCCAGATGCTGACTTTTCGCATAGGCATCCATCTGGTCCATCTCGGGTGACAATTGCAACCATTTTAGCCAACAGTTTGCTAGCTTTTGAATATGTTAGACCGTAGTTTATTTGGCTTGACGATACATTTATTGTAATTTGCATGAGCTCTTGAGCCGACATAAAGTTTGTTTGTTTGTTTTATTTCCATTAATATAGACAATATACAACTTGTACATTCATTGCAAAAATTAGACCTAGTGTCATAACTCATAAACAGAGACAAAAGTGGGAGCACCCAATACTGCCCTTAATAACGCGTTTTACCCCAAAAATACTTAAAATAATTCCAGTATAAACAGAAAAGATTTAAGAGCACAAAAACCAATTAATAAACTAGAGCTCAATTGTATTCGTGAACGAATACCCAGCTGTTTCGCTATTTTTTATCACATTAACTTCCACTTTTGCTGTATCGGCGCCCTCCCCCCAATAACTGTAAATGTACACCGGCCATGATGTTGGCACTCCTGCAAATGAACACCATACGTATATGGTGACTTTAATCTCTTATCTTTCACCCTGTTTTTTTCGTGCAATTCTCCTCTGATAAACCATGAAAAAGTGGTTTCCTTTAGCTGAACGAAACCACCCGTACTAAAATTAATATATAACAATAATTCTGGTGTCAAATTAAAGCTAAACGTTGGGAGTTAACATAAGCAGTATTTGTCTGAACTAGGCTGGTCCCTTTTGTAACGGTTTACCACATACTTTACCCCAACCCCATTAGAAACATGCACACGGTTTACCATTTGGTAAACCGTCTCAAGTAAAGGTCTGATAATCTTTAATCTTTATTACTGTCAAAATGGTAAACCGTCAACCTTTACCGTTTGTTTCGCGTAACCCTGGTGACATCCAATCACCGTAAAGCGCTCGTATCGTGCACTCAGGAATGTTTGAATATTTACAAGCATCCACTATAATGACAGATGTTTCACATTGAAGGTCTTTTTCTTTGAGAGAATGGAAGACTTGTGTGAGACTTATGTAAGACTGTTAGGACAATAAAGGAAGGCATGCATTGGAGAGTCATTGTGTCAGGCCTTATAAAACGGGACATTCTAACTACGACTGAATCATTACAGCTCATCCGCTCACCCACGGAGGTCACCGGCCGGCAGTGGGAAGCATTTGTTTGTTGGGCTTCGGCCCTATTACGATCCGTTGGCTTCGGTCAATAGTTGGACTTCGGTCCTAGTGTGGTCTGACGGGTCGACCGTACCCCCCGCGCCCCCAGCTCAATGTTGTAGAGGATTGCGTGTATGTTAGGCTGTCTATTCCTACCTCTATGGTCTGTGCGTACAAAGTTGGGACTACATGCAATCACTCAACATTGAGCTGGGGGGTGGGGGGGGGGTACAATACTTCTCTGAAAAAGAAATAACTTCACACAGTCAAAGTAGAAAGTTGCTTCAAATGTATGTAATTAAATTTCATCTTCCCATATGTGCAATTTAACAAAAAGGCAATTTCATGCAAAACAGGACTTACTTCTGATGATGTACATTTTGTAAAAATCAAAGTGTAACTGAGTTATGATATTTTTAAATATAAAATTTAAAGGGGGACTGACATCCTTTATTGTGTGTGTACTTAAGGCGTTTTGTAATAAAATATTGTTTTTGAGACCCACCTGTGTCTATTTAATCATTGATTTCTGAGTACAAGTATTTTAAAACAATGTTTGAAGTGTTGGGGGGAGGCAATCCCGCCCCATGGTGGAAGCTTCATTTGCATAAGATATGTGACGTAAGGTCGGGAAGATCCGATGTGTACATGATGTCCATATACATACAAACGTTTCACACACGTAGCGTCGATTTCATTTCTTCCGTGATTTTTGTTTCCGGAACTAATAAAATGCCGGGAAGATGTGTTTCTGCAGGATGCAGCAACACCACCAAAGACGGTGTTAGCCTTCATCTGTTCCCAAGTGACCCAAAAATCGCCGTATTTGGACGAGCAAAGTTCGACTGACAAGAGTAAAGTGGTCATGTCCATCGGCTCACATAGTTTTGTGCAGCGATCATTTTGAGTCGAGTTTTGAGCCGAATTTCTCTTCCCGACATGACGTCACGAACAGCTTCTCCGTGCAGGGCGTAAAGTGGGGGCATTTTTACAATGGTAAAATAACACTCTCAAAAAAAATAAAAACACAAAACAAATATTTTATTGATCTTTTACTGATACAAAAGAATAAAACGATCACATATTTAACTGTTTGATTTACATCCATGTCAGTCCCCCTTTAAATCTAATCCAACAACAAAGATATTACAAAGTCGTTGAACATAGCTCCTTGATTTATTGAAACTTAGCAATTAAATGGGTATTCGAAAGGGGTTTTAAAGGAAAAAACAAACAGGAGGTGGCTTGAGTGTAATTACATGACACAAAAAATTGTTGTAATCAATACAATGACGAACACCATTAGAACTCGATCTTCAACCAGAAGAGGGCGCTATTTCATGCAAAACTCGGAGCCAGCCGTGTGTAATTGTTTTCTCTCTGCAGCACACGGTATCTGTAGAGCTGTAGAACAACATTGCTATATTTGAACTTCTGGTTTCGACCGGAAGCAAACGTCACAATAAGGTCATATTTGCACGAATTGTCAAGTGGGTAACGACCTACAATATGGCTCAAAGATCATAATTATAGCTATTGTGGTTCAAAAGTTATAAATTTTTAATAGTTTTCAATATTAATTTTTAACTTAGTGTAACTTGACACCTGATGATGTCATAATGACGTAATTTGTTTTGATATTTAAGTTGATTCATAAGCTACAATATGACATATAATTTGTGGTAATGTGACATTGGCAAGTGTACAAGTGAAAATAACGTCTTTTTAAACCTGTCGCTAGAGGGCGCTCTTGCATATGATGACGTCATCAAACCTACTATCCAAAAGAGTACACCCTACTGATGATTACATACAGAAATCATAGCATTATTTTTATCATATTGGCTGTAGATCTCTTTAAACAACAACTTCCGATTTGGACCGGAAGCTAAGGACAAAAATGGGGTCATATCTGTGCACGAAATACGGAGTGGGTAACGACCTACAATATGGCACATAGATGAAATTGATAGCATATGTGGTTCAGGAGTTATTAATTTTTTAATGTTTTTCATTATTAATCTTTGATTTAGTGTAACTTGACACCTGATGACGTAATTATGACGTCATTGCAATATGCACACTATTGCACTATTGCCTTTGGTCCCCTTAAGTTTCATTGCAATCGCATTTATGGAACACTGCAAAGAGGCGTTCAGAATGAAACATGTGTTATTGCAATGCACTTCCGGTACGCAAAGCGCTGAAAAATTAAAAAAAGAAAGAAAAAAAACTTTAACAAAAACTAGAGCTGTTTCGCTGCGCTTCGCTGCGAAACAGCTAATTATTGTGTATAAATTAAAACATCTACTCCGTTTACTGCATTGCTGATTGTAAATAAAAATAATAAATAAGGTTTGTACATAAAAAAATATTTATACTTAGTCAAATAAAAACCTTACTGTATTTAATAAATTTATTTTTAGTGAATTAACAATAGCGTGCATCAGATGATCAGGAAGAGAATTTAAAAAATCTGGCAAAAGTTCGGTAGTTAACTCATGTCCAATTTATGGTTTCTCGCAGGAGCGTCTCCGGTGGCATCATGGATAACCTGCTGTCTCGTATGGAGTCCTATGCCAGTAACCTTGAGGGACTTGTGGAGGAAAGAACCTCTGCCTTCCTGGAAGAGAAGAAACGAGCAGAGACTCTCCTCTATGAAGTATTGCCAAAGTAAGGCTTCTGATCCAACGGCCTATGGGAATAAACACACATTAATCAAGGGAAGTTACAACATTTGTAAATATCTTATAACAACATTACCGAGTTATAATCTGTGAAGTTGTTGACGGTACCAATTATCCTGACAGTTATGTCGCATTTTGAGAAGAAACAACGTTTTGCACATTTTCAAAGGTTTGCTGGATGGCACATTTTTGATAAGGCGGTTTTGTAAACAAATTGTATGCTTTGTATACATGTTTGGATGACACAGACTCTGCATTGAGCTAAAACGTTCACATTCTGCCAACATTACCAATGTTGAACCTTCCCTTTAAAATGAAATTTTTTGTTTTAAAAGACATTTTGATGTCTTTAATTGATACCAATGTTTTTATTGAAACCAATGTGTCTTAATATTATGTACAACACATTGGTGATATTTGACCGTGTACTTAACAAGTCGGTTACATATATTTTAACCAGTTTTGCTTGAGTGAAATCGAAAAACGTTCTTCAACGCATGTATATTTTTCCAGGTGTGTAGCCGACCAACTCAAAGTGGGGTCTGCGGTTCTTCCAGAAACTTACGACGGTGTGACTATATTTTTCAGCGACATCGTTGGATTCACTGAGCTTTCTTCATGCAGTACTCCTATGCAGGTAAGTAACTAAAACATACATATTGGTAGGTGTAGGAATATTCAGCCGCGTAGCCAAGGCAGCCTCTCCGCCCACCGCCCCTCCCCCCATAAATGCCCCACAACGAAATTGCCATCACATTTTTAACCCTAAAAGGGTGAGGGGTAGGAGTTAGTTGTTCTGTGACTTAATTAAGAATATATTCAGGTCGAAAATATTTCCCTCCCTTGACAAATTTCTGGCTACGCTCCTCTACTATCAAAGCAAGCATTGTTTCCTGATAATTCATGATGTCAGAAACTGTCACTCGATTGACCCTGAGGAGTCCCTGCTAACAGGAGCGAGAGAGACTTGGGCAATTTGATTGAGCCTCAATGGCCTTATGTTTAACCCTGTGAGAAATGAACTGATTTCAGATGAAAATAATACAGCTGAAAAAAAGAAAGAAACGAGACTCAACAACAAGAAACATCCAACAAAACATATATATGTTTATATATTCTGTGTTTAGTAGTACCACGAAATTGTTCCCCAATTGCTAACAATTATAAGGTCAAGTCCTTTGTTTTCTCTTAAATTTCGGTAGATTTTGTTTATATTAACTACAGATCTTGTTAATAATTCTATGTATATATGTTGTAAAATTTTTCAATTGTTTACTTTTATCAATTCTTTCATAGATTATTATTATTATTGTTATTAATTTTAATTAATTCCATTTAGGTTGTAGCATTATTGAATGACTTGTACACATGCTTTGACGGGATTATTGGTAACTTTGACGTGTACAAGGTGAGTTGTCACAGTTTAATCTAATCATATAATGGAATGGTTTTACTTTAATCCTGTCACGGCTGGGGGAAGGGCACATTGTGTCCTCCTGTACGATTTATCGATCACGCTAACATTTTGCTGAATTTTCCTCACTATAGGACCCCACTCAAACCAATATTAATGATGTTATGTGTGATTATATACTTTTGGTAAACAAATTAAAATGATAAACATTTACAAAAATCATGTTTTGGTCAAGTACCAACATTTATAGTCATAGCGCCCTCTAGCGGCTGAAAATTAAAGAAAATACGAAAAATAAACAACGTGGCTCCCCCAGCTATAGGGTTGAAAGAGAACCCTACTCAGGTGTACATTGTGATTTCATGAATAAAACAAAAAACAAAAAACAACAACAACAACAACAACAACATAACAGTCACATATTCTTATTTTTTAATTTTTGGGTTGAGACAAACGGAGAAATTCACACAACATTGCAATAACGAGATTTTGTTTAATTTTTAAATCCTTGATTAGGTTGAGACTATCGGAGATGCTTACATGGTGGTGTCAGGCCTGCCGATCCGCAATGGTGATGCGCATGCGCGGGAAATCGCCAAGATGGCACTGGCATTACTTGAGGCTGTAGGTTCATTCAAGGTTAGGCACAGACCAGACTGGAAACTTCTACTCCGGGCTGGTGTACACTCAGGTATGTAAATGACCTTTTACATGGAGTAATTGTCAGTTGCAATTCCCTCATTACCCTCACACATGTAACATGATGTTACTGAGAATTGCGTGCAGTGGCGTAGCCAATATATTCACAGTGGTGAGAAAAATATATTTTGGGGGTAAATTTACAGACACTATTTGCCAACAAGTGGGGGCGGGGATGGCCGCCCCTTTTCCCATTCCTACACCTTTGCCTACGCAACTGGTTGGCTGCATGTAAATAAACAAAATAATGATAATAATAATCAAAATATTTGTATAGCGTCCATCCATGAAAACATGCTCTTGGGCGCTGAACAGCACAAGCAAATAACAATTCAGAAATAAACATCAAAGCAAACCTAAGTAAAACTTGTAGCTTTGCATGGTGAAGAGGATAAGTAAAGACTATTTGCGGTGATTAGTTCTGAAAAGAACCTAACACAATGAAAAACCTAAGAACTTAAAAAGGCCTTCCTAAAAAGAAGAGTCGTGAGACCTGACCTATCAACACTGTTTGACTCCCTGAGTTGAATATTTGAATGAGTTAACCGACTACAGAGAACATCCTATCACCTGCCGAGACCAGCCTAGTTCTTGGAAACACTAGTCTGTAGATGTATCCCAGCTGAACGAGTGTCTCTAATAATTGGACTTATAGATCTATGAGCCCGCACATTATAGTTGGGGGCTTGACCATTAAGACATTTACAGAACTTAAAAGAAAAAGTGACATACTTCCTTGTACTTCAACACTTGTACTTCAATACTTTAACAGCCTCATACTGAGTGTTTTCAAATTAATTGTACGGCGGACAGAACCTTATCAGAATAATCATGCACCACCGGTAACCCGCATAAAACAATGACGAAAACCTCTTGGATTGTTTTTACTTATTGCAGGAGCGTGTGTGGCTGGAGTTGTTGGTCTCAAGATGCCCCGATATTGTCTTTTTGGTGATACTGTGAATACAGCGTCTAGAATGGAGTCTAATGGGGAGGGTAAGACGCTTAAAAAACAGTTATACTTTGACCAATCTGGTGATTTCCTTGTTTGTTTCATGTTGTGGCCATGAAGTTAGCCGGAGGGATTTAAAAACCAGCAGTAGACGCAAACATTATGACGAGTTTTCCTGACTGTTAATTACTATAGATAAAGCTTACAAGAGCAGCACCGTAAACTGAAAGTAATAATCTGATAAAGAATTAACCAATTAATATCCGAACACTAACTTAATGTGAAGTTGATAGAGGTTCAATCAGAAAACGACGTTGAATTGCAGTCTCTCTTAGCTACCATACTGTGTGAATGTAAAATTTGGTCTGGTTCCAATAACTGCGAATACACGTATTTCACTGGTTAGCAAAAAAATAAATATATATATATATATAAGAAATAAAAAAAGTAAAACAAATATTTAAAAAAATCAAAAATCAAAAAATCAATAAAAAAATCAATAAATCAATAACAACTAACTAACTAACAAATTGCATTCATATCTAAGTGTCCCAGATCCCGTTACCAAAATAAAAACCTAACAATACATTCTCATTTCATGTAGTATTTTAATCATAGAAAAGTTTGGAAATTCAAACATTTTTAAGTGAGGTTCAGCCTCATTTACACATAACGGATGTTTGATGTTTCATATTCTGGTAGTACTCAATTAATCGTAGTTCAAATTTAAATGCTCAAATATTTACATTTTTTGTATTTATTGGAGGTTTACATTTTTTTAAATTATTTTTGGTTTACATTTAAGCTCTCAAGATTCACATCAGCAGTTCAACCGACAGTATTCTCAAACGCTTCAAAGAGTTCATTATTGAATGTCGTGGGGAAATTATGATGAAGGTAGGTCTGAATATTGTTTGCCTTATACTACTCAAGTCAGATTCATTAAAGTAACAGTTACCCCTGAATGTATAAATACCCTTTTATATGTACACAATAATTTTACAAATGGGTTATAAAATCAGCATTTTGATGTTACTGCATGCTGCTGTGTTGGTACATTAGATGTTGCATCGTATTGTGTCACACTGAGGCGACCTTGGTAATTAATGGGAAAACCCCACAAAAGTACATTATATAATTATATGTAAACTTCTCAGTAACTATGCTCCCCACACAAGCTGTTCGTAGCGCGCTGTCGAAGCTAGTATGTTAACTGGATGCCAACGCAAGGGGGCCAGTGCTTGTCAAACCGACCACATATTTATACTTGTGACGTAAATCAAGCTGATAAGGACAGATGGTCGATGAATGTATGCAACTTTTGTCCATAATATAATAAAAGCAAAATCATCGTTTTTGGTGAAATAACATACAACAAAAGAAAAGATTTACGTAAACGTGAAGACTACTTATATTCTGTTAGGATTTCCCATATCTACTAACTGGTAAACAATAATTATATATACATGTATAATTACACAAGAAAAAAAATGGGGGTTGCTTTACTTATCATTAATTACCAAGGTTGCCTCAGTGTGACACCATACGACGCAACATAAATGTATGCTAGCTATGTACATAGATGACGCCAGGGGGTCCAGGGGATCCAATCCACCCACCCACCCACCCCCACCCCCACCCCCGTTGCCACAATCAAAACATAAAACATGCAAAAAGCAAGTACTAATGTAACAGGTGCAGTTTGGTTTATATAAATTTGACCCACTGGCTACGCCTTTGGCTATATATTGTTAACGATGTTAATTGACGAAACCAACGCTTCTATAACATAGCCAAAATGGTTTGCATTAGTATGTAGGGGTATTTTACCGGTACTTTACCGGCATTTTCTCAAGACATTTACAGCGTGGCACACCTTACAGTGACCTTCCCCCCAAAAACCGCCGCAGTAGACTCAGTTACATTAAAAAATAACCATTAATACAAATTTGCTTTATAAAACTAAAATACATTGACAATAACAAAACTAAGAGACTAGCTTACTTCAGAACAATATTGGCATTGTTTCATAATATACATTTAACACCCAATACACGTCCATGTTCAACTTTTGACGACTTTGGGGAAATTTTCTGCAAATAGCAAACAATGCCCTCACGCAATGTCCAATTTATATTTGTTAATATCGTGCTCTATTCCTCCATTGCATGTATAACTAGCAAGCCCAGTCACATGATTTCGAAATAAATGATTAAAATGAACTAGTACATTTTAAAAGTGTTGAATTTTGATTAAATTTCATTGATCGTTACAGGGGAAAGGAAAACAGACGACATATTGGCTGATTGGAGAGAAGGATTGAAAGATGATCACTGCAGTGTATGAACAGTAATGCTTTTATCATTGCATTATTTTAAACGCACCAGTTGTTTGATTAATTAACATTTGATTTGTAATCGAATAAACTACAAGGGAAAATGAATACGTACATATATTGTATTTGTGTTTGTAATCACAATTAACGCACAGTAACGCCAATACTTAATTATGTTTGTTATGTAGTAAGGACACCAAACAATTGAAATGCACGTTAATAATTATATTAACTGTACGTGGTGTCACATCCTCACCTTGCGCACCCAGCCACTATATACATTATTGTAATACATTATTGTAAGGATTTTACTGATCACAATTGAGAAGTTTTAGTTTTAGTAAAATATACTTTAAACAATTTATCTCAAATGATGTTTTTGACTTATAATGAATAAGGACAATTTGAATACATGATCATGTTATTATCATTATCATATTATTAACCATTACAGTATTAGCAGTAGTCTTTATTCCATTTAAACATATGCAATTATACACTAAGCAAGACAATGCGACAGATTTGCGACCAAAAAAAAAGATAAATAATGTTTTATCACTTTTAAGCGAGAGGGAATTGTGGTAGGCCCTAAATTAACAAAGGGAGACAATCAACCAAAGATGTTCATTAGTTAGTGTGTCGTAATACTATAGGCATATTTTTCATATTTAGTTACCACACACATACTATAGAATAAAAAGTCACTTTTGAAAAAGTGATTATCTTCAATGGTTAACGGTTAACGGTTAACGGTTACGGCACCGCATTTTGTCACATGTAAAGATAGAGTTTAAAGTGTTCAAGTGAATCTGGTGGACGTCAATGTTATGTCTTTATAAATGTGTTTGTTACAAACATTTTTCTTCATTTAACATTTCTTAAATCTAGATTCTAAAAGAACATTTGTAAATCTTGTTTGTATCCATATATCCTAGGCAAATTATATACAAATCATTATTCACAGTACACTTACAATGAAATGGGCAAACACTCTTCTAAAACAGCACACTTTGATGAGAATATAGGCCTATCGCACTATGCAGTTGTATTTTGTATGTATTTAAGGGAAGGTAACTACGTTTTCCTCAACTCTAGTTTTCAGGAAATACATCATAAACATTACCATATATCATAAAAGTGTTTCACCATAATACATGTCGTTCCTTACGTTTTATGAAAACGACGAAGAACTTTTATATGTTTTGATGTGCCGGATGGCACATTTTTGTAAATTCCACATAACAATTCATGTTTTCTTTGAGATAAATGCACTTCAGAAGAGATAAGAATTATCAGAAGTATTGCTATACATGAACCAACTTTACACCAAGTACGTTTTTATATAATCTAGTTATAACCAACGTTGTACCTTCCGTTTACACATTCATAGGAAGGTGTAAATGTATAATTAACCAACATCAGCACTCTTCGGTGAAACATTGGTTGTGAATTAAATTTTATTCTTTTGAAAGAACATCGTTTTATGCCATTCAAGTATACAAATTAGAACGTTTGAGAAATTCAATGCACATTGGATATCAATATAGCTTTTAAGAATGCTTTCGTTTAATTACGAGAATTTACAATGAATTTACATTTATACAAAGCTTCTGAATAAGAAAAAAAAATCTAAAGTAAATGGACTAATCAGCAAATAAGGGCATGGATGCAATATCTCATAGGGTTTAATATAAAATGTGTGATTATTTCAGTTTATCAATGCAGAAATAAGCTCTGAGTACATAAGGTGGTTTAAAACAGATAATCTAAAAAAATCATTCGACGATCAGTATTGAATTTGTAGACCTATATAATTATATAGTAATTTAAATAAATATATTTGTTTAATGAAGAATCTGTATCGTTTTTTCAACCATGTAATTGTAGTAATAATTAAGTTATCTATATTTTATCACCATCGTTGTCACCAATATTGTTACTTTAATCCACTTCACCAACGCCAACCTCATCGTTGTTCTAATCCTCCACCCTAATCATCATTGTTATCATCGTCATCATAATCATAATCATAATCATTATCACCACAATCATAATAATCAATCATAATCAATCATTATCATTATCATCATCATCATCATCATCGTCATCATATTGTCCTCATCATCGTCCTCAATATCCCCATCATCATCATAATCATCATCATCATAATCATAGTCATCACTTCCATCCCTCACTATCGTCATCCTCAACGTCACCTTCATCACTTAATCAAATGTTGTATTGTTGTCGTTTATTTATGAGTAATTGTATACAAATAATTGAGTGACTCAGAGTAAAATGAGATAAAAATATTCCCATTGGAGACCAGTGGATGGCACTGAATGGGCCACCCAGTTAAAATAATAATAAATAAATAAATTCATAAATAAACATCTGAACTGATCTGTTGCACTAGACGAAACCGAGTGCAATTGTTCATTTCTGATGTTATCGAGTGATCTCATTCTTCCAATTGTACTAAGTAAAGTCACTCAATATTTGTTTTATATAACTCACTGATAGATGGTTGCCATGTGGTATCACGAACGGTAGTCAATTTTCACATAATTGACATTCTACATTACAGCTATGTCCGTCATTTGATTAATTAAATAAAGTAATTTTAAATCAGAACCGGACATGCTTCTGGCCACATACAGGCTCTCACCCACCTCCTTCTAAATATAATGCCATTTCCTGATGTTTCCACGCAGCTTGCTGGTCTTATGACTGGTTTCTAACAATTTCAGAAATATGAACACGTAAAATTTACCTTCCTAGTACATGAACATATTCTAAGTGTTGGGATGAAATGGGAACGGTGCAATATGTTGGGGTCATATTTGCTATTTGCAAATTAATTAAAGTATGATCGTTTTTGTTCACTAAAATGTCAACACAGAATGATGCACTAACGAAGTGTACATCATTAGTACCGGTAACCCACAAACAAACTGAACTAATTAAAGCTACACTTTGTTGCAAGATGGTATCAAACATCTGGGTAAACTATTCCGTCTGAAACGTGATTACGGATTCAAATCTGAAATGAATCACGTAATGCGTTTCAACATTAGATTGCATTACAAACAAATATGAATGCATTTTCACAACGGAATAAGCTTAAAATTTCAAAGGTTGGTATATACATGTATCTGCTTATTTAAACAAAAAAATACATGTATATACCAATGTGTACAACATCAGTCGTGTTTTGCATTATTTTACTGGCAAATGCCGGCAATTTCCTTTTTACTCGAAGCATTTGTATTTTACATTAGGAAGGTAAAAAAAAACATACGTCATGAATCCCAAAAGTGGAAATAAAATTGAAAAAACGTAAAAGCTCGACTTGTCTTTATTTTTTACAGTTCCCACATAGCTGTACTGTTATGATTATATATAAATAAAATTAACACTCACCAATATACTGGGTTTTGTTTCAATTATTTTTGTGTTGTTAGAGAAGTTAGAACTTACATTTCATAGAAAGTAAAAAAATCTACATTTTGTTATTAACCTTATTAGAACCTGTTTTGTTTTCGTTCGCATGCATATTGAGGTAAGGAGTACGCAGTACCAACTTCTTCTGATATCTAGCCGATATTCGCTTGGTACAAACATTTGTTATGATATGTAGATGTACCTAAAATTCAAAAAACAAATTATCGGTTTCGGTTTAATGGGCTAAAACAATAGAAATGTAAAAACCAAATGAAATGGTGTACAGACTTGTAATTTTGCACAAACATTTGTCCCGATATGTAGATATATATATAACATCATAAAATTCATACAAACTTAATTAGTTCCGCTATTATGGGCTAAAACAATGGGAATTAAAAATCCTATAGAGTAACTCCCTAAAAAATGATGCAGACTTGTAACTTGGTACAAACATTTAATATGATATGTAGATGTACCTAAAATTCATAACTTTTGACGGATACCGGCGCATTACAAATGTTCATTATTATTATTATTATTATTAACTTGGTACAAATATTTGTTAGGGCTATGGTAGGTAGACGTATCACAAAGTCATGAAAAAGTCAGCGGTTCCGGTTTAATGGGCTAAAACAATGGAAATATAAAAAGACTTGTAATTTGGCATTTGGCACTTTTATCGGTGGTCCAGCGGTGAATGCGTCAGACTATTCCGAAGATCCTGAACTCGAGAAACGCTAGGAACATGACTGCACTTATGTTATTACTCTTCTTAAAAAGTAAAACATTTTTTTTTTTTAATTAAAAGCTACAGAAATGCCTTTAAAATGTTTTATCTTTTTAAACATAAACAAAGCCAAACACCTCACGTTTGTAACCCAACAAACGTACTTCTTGTTATTGTAATTATTTTTTGTTTATGTGAGCTGATATTAAGAAGAAACTTTTATAGGTTAGTTTAATATTTTATTTATAGAAAAGCAGATGGTTAAAATGTTTTAACCCTATCTGGTCTGGGGGTTTCGGTGCTATGTGCCCACACCGCCTCCTTTATACTTAATTATCCAGAATGCTTTGACTGATCACAGTAAATATTTCCAACTTTTCCTAACTATTCTTTAGAATCTCTTCATAATCAAATTATTGATGTCGGAGCTTTTATTTTGAACAGCTCCCGTTGTATTCCCACTTGTTAGTACATAGGGAAGATTGTTGATACTGTAAGACAGTGAATGCACTGACCTGCATTTCAATACTTTTATCATACATTGCTTACAATGCATGCATAGTTATAACTGGTCCCATTATATGGTTGGGCGAATACACTGTACATCCCTGCAATGGCGATATGTTTTCATCTGCTACTTACGGCACAATAAACATCGCGGACAAAGCGGACAACTTTGCCATACAATCTGGTTTTGTAAGATCATTCACTTCCGTGAAATTATCAAAGAATTTATGGGATTTTGTTTCTGTACACTCGTCAATGTAATTCTTTCAACATAAGTTCACAAAAGCAATGTTTCTAATATAACAACAAAATAAGTGTTTTGTTTACATTAGGCGAGTATGTCTTCCTTGAGTGAATTCTCAGTAAAAAGGAAAACAAATTCATTTTGTTCCAATATCGCCAGTTGTCATAAAATAACGGCAATAGCCCCCTCTTGTGTTGATCTTCTTTTGATCACTTTTGCGTATAATTATAGCAATAAATAAATAAATAAATAAATAAATGATCGGAGATTAATACATACATTATACAGGCGTGAAGTTGATGATGGTTTCAAATAAATATGCCTCTAAATATTGTACTAAACTATAACTATATCTTATCAGGTGCTATCGGTTTATTAAAATATAGTGAAATGATTCCCAACATTAATTTCTGTCATCCTAAGTCAGACATTCCACCGACAATAAGCAGAACCATTTCACGTTATCGACACAATGAAATAAGTTGAAACCTTCACTGGTTGGGGATCATACATGACTATATCTTACAAGTATGGATGCATTTACAGACATTTTATCAAAAGCGTATAGGAATATACTGGCATTAAGACAAAACAATGTTGTGCTAAGTTTAATTAATAGCCAACTGATAAAATGTTACTGGGAAAGGTGTTTACTAAAACAGCACAACATTAGTCCAATGCCTCTCAACGGTGACTACATCAAGTATGTCTTCTTGAACTCTTTACAAATTGATAAAATTACGAGGGGCGACAATGATAACCCACCCCTTGCCTAGAAAATGCACAAATATGTAGGGAGAGAGAGAGGGAGAGAGAGAGAGGGAGAGAGAGGGAGAGAGGGTGAGAGAGGGGGAGAGGGGGAGAGG
This sequence comes from Zoroaster sp. YZ-2022, assembly GCA_029582265.1. Classification (NCBI taxonomy): domain Eukaryota; kingdom Metazoa; phylum Echinodermata; class Asteroidea; order Forcipulatida; family Zoroasteridae; genus Zoroaster; species Zoroaster sp. YZ-2022. The sequence continues at coordinate 18,569,242 of CM055827.1, forward strand.
TGGAGAGGGGAGAGGGGAGAGGGGGAGAGGAGGAGAGGGGGAGCAATAGTTAACTGGCATAATTGGACCGCCCACCAACAACATAGGGGCTAGTGGAGTGTCGTGGCAGAGCGGTCTAACTTACCGGACTCAAGTTTTGGTGTTAGCAGCAGAATGTGGGTTCGAATCCCGGCCGTGACACTTGTGTCCTTGAGCAAGACACTTAACCATAATTGCTTCTCTCCACCCAGGGGTTAAATGGGTATCTGTGAGGGCAGAGTTGGTTGATTAGCCCTATATGCGCTGTAATGGCAGCAATTGAGCTGTATACTCCCCAGGGAGCTGAGATGGTTTCAGGAATGATTTATGAGCCTTATGAGCCTTATGAGCAGGGGTAATAATATGCGCCTTGAGCACCACTCAGTTGGTGGATACGTGCGCTATATAAGTCCACACATTATTATTATTATTATTATTATTATACTTTATTTATTTATTTACTTTTATTTGTTTACATGTTGCCCTGAGGTCATTGTAAAGTAGGGCCGATTTTACTCAAGGAGAACAACAGTTTGGTCAAGTTTAAAAGTTTTATAACAGTGAAATGATGTTACAAAAGAATTATTCAACAATAGACTACAGATCGACTTATTAATTAAAGTGGCTTTATTTATGGGTCGACCAAATGATGTTTGCTAAGTGCGATGCAAACAACTCGGTCAACTTATTATATTTTGTATTTATATTGGGCACCCCTAAACAAATAGGGTGAATTCCCTGCAAGAAAGATATGGAATATTATAATAAAAGCCTTAGGGTTCGCTGTATATAAGATGCTTGATTGCGCGTTATTCTGGGAAGTTTGCATATTTTTTTAATTTGGCTTCATTAGTCTGTTGCCTGCATCTGATTCAGATTGATACAATGAAAGGTGTGAAGCATGTAATTACTGAAGTATCAATGTTCTTGTTAGTATTTATTACATGTTCTTGTAATGTTGCAATCGATGTAAATGTTGCTGTCTTTGTGTACAAAACTGAGTATCTGAATATATGGACAGAAACCCGTTTAGTACCAGCCATTGAGATTGCCCAAGAAACCATTTCACACCGCGTGGAGTGCGGCGCATATTCCAACTTCTCCCTGCAGTTGGTTTACATTCCGGATGGTTGCGATTTTTTGGGAGTGAATAACGCTATGGGAGGAGCCACGCAGCTGTACTTTCAAGATGATGTAATTGCCTATTTCGGACCCTCTTGTAGCATTTCCTTGCTGAGCATAGCCGACTTTGCTGCCTCGATGAATGTACCTATTTTCTCGGGCAGTGCCAACACACATGAACTGGACAATAAAGACAGGTATCCAACCCTGACTCAAACTGTCTACAAACCAAAAACGATAGGGTATTTCATGGGTGAACTTTTCAATCATTATGGTTGGGATTCCTTTGTTTTGTTTGTTAAGGGTTTATACTTCTACCTTGCTAAAGGCGTCATCGAAAGCGGTCTGCGTGAGGCAGGAAAAATAGGACGTACTATTCTGATGAGTTTTGATGTCAATGTTAATGATCACGAGTCTGCTCTAGAAGAAGCTGCTATTACAAGCCACAGTAAGTATGAAGTCATAGGGACTATGTCAAGTCTGAATTGTGTAACATTTGTATAAGACAATAGTTGTTTTGCAACTATCTTTGAATTAAGTTTGTTGACTAGTTTGGTATGGTTTGTTATCCAATATGAAAGTTAGTATTCAAGCACACACTAGCCGTTCTATTGTTATGATCATGATTCCCTTCAGTATGACGCTGTGTAATAAACCATTTGTTTAAAGGTCCTATGAAATAGGTGTTTTTTCATTGTATACAATAAAGTATGCCTACTGGAACATTATATTTGTCATTTGTAAATTTTTCCCCTCACGTTTATACCATACAAATATTAATTTTTAAATTTAGGGGGTGCTTTTCGACACGCCCATACCCCTCATTAACATAAAATGTGTGACGTACACTGAGGCAATTCCCGATCTGCGATCCACAACACTTGCCCAAGTATGCGTCGTATACAGCGCACCACTGCATGCAGAGTGTTGCTAGAGAAAAAGTTTCCTAAAGTTTTCTGTCAGGTTTGAAGCTTATTATTTTTGATAATGCCATCGAGGTGTGTCGCTGCAGGTTGCAGCAACACCACCAAAGACGGTGTTAGTCTACACCGATTTCCGTCTGATCCAAAATACAGACGTATTTGGACTACTAAAGTGAAGCTGACCAGAGCGAAGTCGTCGGGACCGACGGAACACTCATTCTTATATGTAGTGCACACTTCGAGCAAACATGCTTTGAACGGGGCCTTCACAGCCAGTTCGGTATGGCTTATAAGGCCATGCTGCTACCAGATGCAATTCCAACGATATTTCCGCTAAGTAAGGAGGCTGTGAAGGCTCCAACGAAGAAGAGAGGTGTTTTTAAAGCGAGAAAGACTCAGGGTAAGTGGCCATTTAGTAATACTCCCATGCATAACCCAGTCCACTTCCGTGCAAAACGACATATTCACACCATGCTCACCGTTTCAGTGTTCACGGCATGAAAACATGCCGTGATTTTCCGCATTAATAAAAACATTGTGTCTGATTTTATATCCTGGCAAGACAAACATAAAAACATTAAACATTTTTCATTATGCCTGCGCTTGTTTTGAGTTTTTTTAATGATCAGAACTTAGACTCAACTGTTTCTGTTATTTCATAAAATAACACCGTAATGTTAGCATTGCGTTGCGTTTCACGGATAACTCTCCTCTCTTTCGGACATGTTTTTCGCGTGTTACTGCTAGCTTTTCGTAAAGTAATTCTCCCGTGCTTCTGGCCTAAAATGCGTCTGTGTGTGCATGACAACGCTAAGCGTGCATTGTACCGTGACGGGGACAAATCGACCCTCTATAATTATTAGACTGTTATCCGATCAAAGTCTGGCGCCAAACCATACCGCCTAGCTCCGCGAGTGTAAAATTATCTGCCTTTGTGTACGTCACGAACGTTTCGTTAAAACTTATTAGATAAACAATTAATAATCCACTCGACACAAAAGAAACATTTAAAATTGTTTTTAATTCATACCAATCAATATAACAGCACCAAAAAATTAAGTTTGGTAAATACACTCTTCACAGGACCTTTAACTCATTAAACGGGGAAAACTGTTCTCATTCTGTAATTCGTGCTCGTGACTGACCCGTATGGTTTGGGGATCACAGACCGGGAATTAGCAGTTATGTCACATATATACCGCACTTTCATTTGATTAGAGCAATTAAACCAAAATTAAATGGGCGCTTTCGTTGTTAGAGTAGATCATTTTAATCTATTATGGGATGGGGGAATGGTTGTGTTATTTTGTTTAATTTAAATTGATCGTGTTGGCCTATAGCTTCTGGCACATTTTGTTTGTTCACTGTAGTAAAACAAGTTTGTGTTGAATTGGCTATGTTTGTAACCAGACATGTGTAAAGGGAGTGGTGGCGAACAACACTTTGAAAAAAAGGACCCCAGGAAATTTAGTAGTAAAGAACGATGGTGCAATCCCATTCAGTGACATTCAATCTTTGTTGACTTTTTGTTTTTCAATATTGTAGCCCACTACAGCTACAGCTGGATTAGGTGAAATTGGTGCAAGTAATCAAGTCCCGTTGTACAATCACACTTCTTTGATTGGTGCTGATCATTGATTGGTTTATTGGTTTATTGGTTGATCGGTGAAACAGAAGGTACATGTAGTTGGTGTATTGGAGTTGTTGAAGAAGAAGGTTTAGTACGCTGGGGGGTATGATGCACTGTAAACCCTATACGTGACTATGAAGGATCGGGAATTATCTTTTGGGATGATTTGGAAGCATAAATTTAACGGAAGGAATGACTTTAATCAACGGTGGAATTTTCTTTAGCAATTTTTGACCATCCACGGTGTAAATCAATAGCGCCCTCAATCGGCAAACAATAACTATGGAGTCCTTTAGGGGACATGAAACTACTGTCTGGAACAAATATGCATTTATCATACAAATTGAAATACAGTGGATCCGTATCTGACTATTTCCAATGTTTGTCTATTTGACAATTAAATTTGTAGGAACAGTAGACCTTTTGTTTGAAGGTACCAATAATGACCGATTTGGCAAAAATAGGGAAACGTGTAGAAGAGACAGGATATTTTTTCAGATCCTTTGGTAGCAATAGCTAAGCTTTCATGCCTCACTTGGCAATCATCAGTTGCATGTAATGGTTCAGAGGAACCGGGTTGTCTCCTGTCTTATTTTTGGATAAGACATTATATTGATGTTCTTTTCAAATAGTTATAATGTGTCCGTTTTGTTTGAGTGAGAGAATTCGTTGTTTTTATGTGATTTGTTCCTCTAAAATCCCTGCGACGTGCCACGCTGCTTATTTTGTAAGTAGGTTTGTAAACAAAATGTAATTACTCCGTTGATGCTTACCCCAGATTTCTCAAATTCCGTAAGTTCACTGTTGAAGTATACCCAAATAGCATGGTTAATTCCCATTAGCCTGCTTTGAACCATTGACCCAAAAAATCCTACTGCAAAAAGCATGGTCCCATAGGACCGTGTACAAATCCTGCATGGTCCCATAGGACCGTGTACAAATCCTAATCCCATCTGTCAACACAAGGCCATTGACTTCGGCTCCAAGGCGGCTTATCAAAAGCTATCAGTTACCCACTATGGTGTGCCAGAACATGATTCCAGACAGGCTGGAGCCATCAGCCAGAGGAAGAGAGATGTTTATTCCTATAACTGCTATGGGTACACATAATAGGGTATATTTTATGTCGATTTGGGGTAGGGGAAAAAGCGTTATCAGAACTAAAATAAACATCAACCTAAAGGGCCCTTACACTTTTTTTTGCTTCAAATTGTTGTCTAGGGTCTAGAGGACCTCTAGGCATCTGTTAAAACCATTGGCAGTTGGTAGTGTTCAACGCAACAGGAGTTATAGCGCCCCTTCACACCTACTGAAAAATTAAGCGCGATGCAACCGCGGTGTTCGTATAAGTGTCATGGCACGTCGCAGGGTAAGGAAAGCAGAACATTGAGTGTTTCATCTGGTTCTTTGAGAAAAAAACAGAGTCGTATGGGGTGGGAGTGAGTTTCTCAGCTGGTCCTTTTGGATCCGTGTTTGTGAGATTTGCTCGTATTAGTTTCTCCCGAATGTTTTAGGCCTTTCTGAATGTAACAAAGGGTTGTTTTGGAAATATTTCCGAGAGTTGTTGGTTTTGTTGTATCAGCGGCCAGTGTTTGTTTACTGCTTGTTTCACATCTTTGTGGTTAACGAACGGATTATAGGTTGTTGAGAAAACCAGTGGTACTTCTTGTTTTGTTTACCTTTTGGTAGCTTGTGAATCAGTTTGGCTCAGTTTGCCAGTGACGCTTTGCGTGTTGCGTTGTTTATCTCAGTTTGAGTATAGCCTCTGGCTAATAATTTTTGTAAGAAAATCTTGACTTTTTCTACGAAATCTTCCTCATTGTTGGTATTTCTCGCATATTCGGAGTTTCTCCGTAGATAAATGCATTGAATACAATGGGTGGGTGTGATGAGGTTTTGTGTAGAAACTGATGTTTCTGTCGGTTTGGTGTACACTTTTGTGTCAAGTAGCCTATGCCATTTTCACGGAAGCGTTTTCCTTTGAAAATGGTTAAGTCAAGATAATTGATTGAGGTTTTTGAGGCCTCGAAAGTGAATTTGAGATTTGGTTGCAACTGATTCAGTGTTTATGAGATTCTTGTCATGTTCTTTTTCATGTGAAAATTCTCGTTTTGATTGTGAACGAGTTGCTACTTTTGTAAATTTGCAGTTTGCCATAGTCGGGAGATAGTTTGGTACTAAATAATATATACTTTTTATATTTGTATTATATTAATTAGATAATATGGTAGACAGGTGGCATGAAATTTCTCTTTTGAGAATTTGTGGTGGTCCTGAAAAGGACCGGTGGAAATTGAAGTCTTTAAAAAGACTGATGTGTTTGGAAAGAGCTGTTTAGACTTACTCTCTTGGCCGCTTCTTTACCCTTGTTGGGGTGGCTTGGGTCTTGTGAAGAACTCGTACAGGCTCTGTGCTTTTGCAAATCTCTCTCGTCTTTGAAGTGGTCTGTCAGTTCCTTCTGTGCCGACTTGGTTGCCTTCAACAGCTGTTGTTCGACCTCTTCTGATTGGTGGTTGTATTCCTCCAACGTGAGTTTAGTGAAGGCAATCGTGGCCCTTTTGCTGAGTCTGTCCCAATTGTCCTGGAAGGACTTTTGGAAGATCAGCCCACGCTGGACGCTGGCCACTGGGTTGTCATCATGCTGACATGAGCTTCAATCTCGCTTTCAAGATCATCCTTGGTCTCTGATGATTTCTCTCTCTCTGGAGTGGAGCTCGGGAAAGTGCGTCAGCTATTACCAGAGTCTTGCCAGGTGTATATTCTGCAAAACAATGGTACTTCATCAGCCTCATCAGTAAGCGCTGACATCTCAGGGGTGTGTCACACAAATCTTTATTGTTGATTAGCGGCACAAGGGGCTTATAATCCGTCTGGATCGTTACTCTCAGCCCTCTCAGGTAGACGTAAAACCTCTCACATGACCAAACAGCGGCGAGTAACTCCTTTTCAATCTGTGCGTATCTTCGTTCCGCAGGAGTTAAAGTTCGTGAGCAATATGCGACTGATCTCCAGGATTCATCTTCATGTTGCTGAAGGATTTAGCCACCAATGCCCTAACTGCTTGCATCAGCACTGACCATCGTAGGCTTGGCTGGATCATAAAATGCAAGAGTGGGTGCTGTTGTGAGAAGTGTCTTCAGCTGTCTGAACGCATTGCGTTGTGAGGGACCCCAGGTCCATTCGGTGTTGTCTTTCATCAAGTCGTTTATCGGAGCTGCTACAGAGGAGGCATGGGGTATAAAGTGAGATAGCCAATTTACCATCCCCATCGGTCGTTTGACCTCTTCCTTTGTCGTTTGCGGAGCCATCTGCATGATCGTTTTGATCTTGGCAGGGTCCGGGCGGATGCCATCTTTACCAAGTCGGTGTCCGAGGAAGTGAATTTGCTCCTGTGAGATTTTACATTTCTCTTTGTTTAGCCGCAATCCAGCACCATGGAAATCCTGCAGGACATGATGTAGACGTTTGTCATGTTCTTCCTGCGTTTTGTCTGTGACGAGGACATCATCCATGTAGACGACTACCCAGGTAAGTCTACCAGTAGATCGCTCATGATTCTCTGGTACAGCTCGGGTGTTGAAGTGATACCAAATGGTAGGCGCTTGAAACAGAACCTGCCAAAAGGTGTGATGAATGTGGTGAGACGTTGACTGTCAATATGAAGGGGAACTTGCCAAAAACCATTTTTGGCATCAAGGACGGAGAAAATCTGTGCTCCAGCGATCTTGCCCAACACTTCTTCCATTGTAGGAATTGAAAACTGTTCTCGAGCCACAGCCTTGTGTAGTTGTCGTAGGTCGACACTCACACGGATGTTTCCGTTCTTCTTAGGGGCTATGACAATCGGGGCACACCAATCAGTGGGGGTGGTGATGCGTGTGGTTACAAATCAATAACGATGGTGTTCTTCGTGAGGGAACTATTCAAACTCTATGGTTGGTGTCAGAACTAAATCAGCCTGGTTATCAAGAGTATTCACACTACGATAAATAACGCACCACTCGAACCTTCTGATATTCCAATTATTTTATTTACAAAAATCTACAACTTCTTCCACTTACATGTCCGTTCGGTTCCGATTAATATTTACAAAACCACCACATATTCCAGTCTAAAAAGTTATTAAACAATATCACTTAAGACAAAGATTACGTGTTGTCACCAAGACAACTTATTAAATACCCGGTAATGTTAGTTAAGACATGTTATTAAATAATGTCACTAAGATCCTGTCATCATCGACGACAGCATTGGTGATCCACGGACTGAGGCCGAGTTGCTGATCGACTCATACTACGAGGCCTTGACGCCCAGTGTCCAACCTGGCAAGAAACAGGGATGTTCCACACTCCCCAACTAGCCCGACCCCTCACTAAACAAGACCTCTTTTCACGAGCAGCTGGCCCAGTATCGCAAAAAGCACAAGGAACGGATCACTGCAAAGACCAAACTACCTACTCCCAACCCAGCCACCACAGCAAATGTCTTGGTCATCGGTGGCTCCATGATCAAGCGACTACAACCCAGAAAACTGAGTAGGAAAAAGAAAGTCATCTGCCATACCATGCGCGGTGCGAAGATTGAGGACATCGCTCTGAATGCCAAATACGTGTCAACCAAGCACAATGTTTCTGGCATAATTATTCATGTTGGAACCAACAACACCTCCGACAATGCGGAAACCATTGCTGCAAAGATCACCTCACTCGGCGAAACACTGCAACCAAAGTCAGTGACGATTTCATCAATCATCCACCGCAAAAATCAGACAGTTTCCCAATACAAGAGGGTCCATGATTCAAATGAACTGCTGAAATCTATCGCACAGCGAAACAACTGGGACTTTATCGACAACGGAAACATAAATTCGGACCATCTTGTCTCGGACGGCGTGCATCTCAATACCACAGGTGTACGCCTATTCGCCAAAAACATTATACAGCACATAGCTGGACCATCAGAGAACACATATCGACGCACACCATCATTTCATTCCCTCGAAATCATTTCGTTACCACGAATATTACCTCGAAATAGTTTAGCTGGTACGGAGCCCTTAATTAATATGCTCTCAGTATTAGAGCAACCTCGGAACGGCCACACTAAACAGTTTGCATATCCCGATAAATCAAATGGCATCAAGTGATACGTACCAGCTAAATTACTTTGAGGTAACGAAATATTAATTCGTGGTAACGAAATGATTTCGTTCCCTCAAAATACTATATTCTCGTTTGAACGAAATAATATTTTGAGGTAACGAAATAATTTCGAGGGAACGAGAGGTAACAAAATCATTTCGTTCCCCCTAAATCATTTCGTTCCCTCGAAATCATTTCGTTCTCTCGGCTACGCCGAAAAAGAGAATCAGAATGGGTAAAACAAACAAATATGGAAACTTACTGCAGTTTCATTATTAAGCGTTTACAGAAATTGTGTAAGTTTAACCATAGAGGATTTAACACACATGTTATGTAAAATTCTAATACAGCAAATTGTTGGAAATAGAGTTGCCTACATTTTGCTGTAATTTTTTGTTTTACAATGTACAAATATTATTACACTAGTAAAAAAAACTGCAATAAATTGGGAAGCATATTCTTTATGCAATTGAATGCTTCAGTTTAGTGTGAATGTTTGCATGTAACGTTCAATGTAATGCGTCAGTTCAATTTCTCGCATACACCTCTTCGCCCCGTGTACAAAGTGTCTGCGTTTTCGCCAAAAATCTTCGCCCCAACACTTCTTCCCGTGTACAAAATTCTCGCCAAGCTAACGTTATACGTCCCGAAGATTACACTGAAATGTTCACAGAAAAATTTACAGACGTATTAATGATGTCATTGGTTTTAGAAACTGAATCACATTATGAGCTTTCATATGGTGTATATTTTGTATTTTATGTGAACATGTGAAGTGATGTCGAGTTTAGGTCGAGTTGTCACAAGGCTCGCGTTACGGGTTGTGGCGTAGCTCAATTGTCCGTGTCGAGTTGTCACAAGGCTTGACATGTTTTCACCCCCAGCATCAAACTAAACTGTGAATAAAATGATATTTATTGACCTAATATTGACGTCATTTGTTTTAGAAACTGTCACATTACGGGCTTTCATATAACATGCATGTTATGTATTTATGTGAAAATGCTAGGTCGAGTTTTGCGTAGGTCGAGTTGTCACAAGGCTCGAGTGCAGTCGTGGATCCTAGTTGTTCATATCGAGTCGTCACAAGAGTCGAGACGTCTTACCCCGCAGCGTCACACTAAAATATGAATAACATGATATTTACTGACGTTATGAAGACGTACTTTATTTTAGACACTAATTCACATTACGGTCTTTCATATGGTCATGTTTTGTATTGATGTGACGATGCTAAGTATGACATCATCCATCGACAACTTTCACGTGTTAAACCCTATGGGGTTTTGGCGGAAACAAGAAGAACTAGACTTAAGTGTTTGTCATATGACAAACACATAGGTGTTCGGATTTTGTCAGGGTAGTGATGATGACGTCAGAATGTTTTTGAAAGAAACTTTGCATTATTAGTTTTTTTTCATATTAACATTTATTTAAATTTTCTTTTCCTAACTTTCAGTTGTTTTGTTTTTACTATCACAAAAATAGTAATTTTTAAAAAGGAATCACAGCCCTATAATATTTTCTCTGGCAACATTGTCACATGTTAATTTTGAGATGTTTGGTAGAGATGGGTACAATCTTTATATTCACATGTCATATCTGTCTTTGTTTACCTCAATCTACTCTGCAGTCTTTATGCGAACATAAGTTTCAGGTACTGAACAGTGCATAAAAACCCTTTATTTTCAAATAATACATCATAAATTAACCTGGCTATGCAAGTTTAATCACATTAAGTGCTTACGTTTGTGATACCACAAATGTTGTTTCACCCAGCCCACACAAAACAAGTTCATGGGTATAACTATAAACTAAGCAGCACTGATATTGGGCCTAGGTGAGTACACAGAAAAATATTTTCAAGAATATTTTGAATCATAACAATGATGTACTGAAGAACAGTGTTTAGCTCCAAAAGGATGAAAAATAAGAGAGTAGAGCACTAGATGCAAATCAGGCCTTGGCAATGATGATTAACTTGAACGTCATAGTGCACTGATTTATGACAGGTTTAGTTCAATGTTTGCAGATGTACGCGACATCAGATTTATCATTCACATCCTCTTTTTACACAGAAATCCTGCGCAATAGTACGGATATTGTTCAGTTTTTCCTACACTCAAGATATTACAATTGTTCAACTCCTTGACTCCATGCTGTTTTGACACAGACATTGTACTCCTGATTTACTGAATTTACTGAAGTTTCTCTGGAATCAACATCAGCCCAAAGCTACATTTACATGTATGTATAAAGTAGAAATTGGTCTATTGGAGGTGCCATAAGGTGGCAAGCTGGTATATACTGAATTCAACATGGCAGGACGTGAAGTTCACGGAATGAAAGATCCTCTGCAGAAGTTGTTAAGCATCATGCAGTGCCATCACACCACCACAATACCAGGAATAAGGGCATGAATAAAGATCTGTCAAAAATAAGAAAAACAACATTGTTTTACACATATGTACATGTATGTATACATACACATGGGATACACTACCTCGTGTATTATTTGTGGTTTTTCATTGTTACATCAAATCTCTAGAAAATCTTTCATTGGTCAAATAGTTCAGGGCCTATTTACTTACATTTTGGGGTCCATGTATCTAAAAATGCAATATAAAAATAAAGGGAATGTACATGTACATTGGTATATGGTACTAACACATCCTTGTAAAAAATATAAACAAAAACTGTTACATGTTTTTTCCGTTTTTGACAACGATTCCTCTTTTCTCTAACATGAAAACCAAATCATTTCTCAGGATGATTGATTTATAGGTTTTTAGATTTACCATTGTTGTAACTTCCCTTTACAGCAATTTCATGGTACAGTTTTACACATACAAAGAGTTTACTACTTAAAACAATAAACATATCTGTAAAGTCTGTTCATTTCTAACCCACTGCCGGACTGTTTCCTAATATGACATAACTCTTACCTTTGCAGCTAATCCTACTGTTTGCAATATTCCCATAAAGTGATTAAACCATCGCCACACCAGAATTGAGGGAGTTCCATCTAGGAAGATCAGCCGTGAAAAGAAAATTAAACTGAAAATAAGCATGTTTTATCTTGCTGTATTCAAAACCATTTCATGATTTCACGTGATCACAAATTCTGAAAAGTATCATAAATGATACTCTTTAAATTTCATGATTAAGTAAGACTAATTACGGTGACACCATGTGAAATTCTCTATTGAGTAGTAAATCCTGCTGAGGACGATTTACAAAGTACCTCCATGTATTATACATGCATGACATTGGTAGACATGTCCAGCTGTACTAATGTTTTTAATGTTTTCAGCCCTTTTGTTATTCACTGTTCAGACCATTTGTTTGTTTAAATTTTAAAAATCAATTATTTAATTTCACAGAGCTAACATACTCATGCCTAGGCTTCACTCTCCTAACGTTACAGACTATTTACCACTAATAGTAATACTATAGTACTAGTAATATTTCAAAAGAGTCATGGAGGAAAAACCCACGTAAGCACACTTTGTTTACATAAAACCGGGTACCCGCTAAATTAGTCCCAACGTTTAAAGTACTAGTACCATTCACTGGCGCCCATACCGTACACATTACCGACTGCACTGTCATCAATCTATCTGCATGCATGCATGCATCAACCAATGCGTTACAACACATCTGACATGTCTGAAGTCGGTTAAAATGCTTATTTTTAAATCAAAGATTCTCGTAATTTTGTCATTGCCCAGACTCACCTTCAATTAAGTGTGCATAATAATGTCTGTTTTCAACGATGAAACATCCACTGGTGATAGGAAAAATTCAAAAAATAGTGAAAAACTCGCTTTTGTGGAAGGTTTCCTCCGCAGGTCTGCATGCACCCAACTGTTGAAACATGTGGCAGTTAATCGATTCAACGACCTCGAAAAGAGCTATTAAGTGACCTTTTTCAGAATAAATAGATTATGCTGACATAAAAAAGAACCTAAAAAGGATTTTAGTCAATCACATAATACATGTTGCGAAACAAATTGATCAGAAACACAATTTTTTCAGGGGTCACGATAGCCGAGTCAATTGCATTTCCGAAGCGTAAACGCTCAATTCCTTAAACATGCATACATAATGACACGACCAGAGCTGATTTAGATTCACCAACAGAGGGCGCACTTTTTTAGCGTTGAAATAGCCGTGTAGACTTTGATTATCCAACGTAATCAAAACGTTTTAATAAATAAAGAATGAGGTATCAAAATTCGATATCTGATGACCTAATCATGACGTCACAAATTTTGTTTCACCTACGTGTTAAGTTCTAAGTATATGCCAAGTTTCAAGTTCATGTGAAGTTTGCAAGTATGTGTTTTTTTGTAGACAGTCGATGGGGAGAAGAAGAAGAAGAAGGAGAAGAAGAAAAAAAAACGAACAAAAACAATAGGTGTTTCGGGTACATACCCGAACACCTAATAATAATCGAACGAAAACAAAAGGGTTTCGGCGACCAGGCCGAAACCCTAAAAATAATAATAAAACGTTATGTTTGGTACCATCACACACCTCAAATCCAGGAACTTGTTAGATTATATTTCATAAATTTGTGTAATCTGGTAACTACCAAAGATGTGTACTCCCCTAAAAACAAATATTAATTTGTTTAGACATGAAATGATCATATAATGAAATAGTTGGTACAACGGTAGACTTGAGATCAAGTCTATGTATTAGCAGTATCTGTCTGAAGTCTGTCACAGTGTTCGCTCGTGTCAACTGGTACAATCCAGCACCTTTAGATAAAGGCGGTGTAGACACATGAAGTCATAGTACTACTTGTAGCGCCCCAACGCGTAGGTTTGACTTGATATACAGACTTGAATAAGAAGTAAAGTATCGATTATTCATATATTCAAGAACGCAGCCCACCTGCGTTTGAATTGTCGTAGGGATAGCCAATGAGATGGCCGAGGAGAGCTGTGAGTACAGCAAATGTTTTATTTTGAATGCAACCCATTAGCAAATCATACTCAAATTGTGGGTCTTTGGGGTCTTTCATATTTTTTCTGGTGGATTTTGTGATAAATCAAATCAAATCAAATAGTTTGAGGGCTCAGAAGAACAAGTATTTTCCATTGTATAAGTAGTTCAAAAGAATGCATCGTGCTTTCGAGGGCAAATTTCCCCCTGGGGTTGAAGGAACATGAATCTATGAAAAGGCTTGCTCAATGTCATAGACATGGCTACAAGATAAAGTGAAGTAGACTTGTATTCTGATTTGATTCAGCCCTTATTACCCCTTTTAAATCTTCACGTGCGATTCACCTCAGGAAGTAAAGCAATGCAAATGAAACCAGAAGGAGATTGGGTATAAATGCAATTCATGTCCTCACTGGCGAAGAACGGTACCGGTATCACGTAATTCGAGACTAAGTCTACCATGTAGGCCATGAATTGTGCCACAAAAGCCAGCCTTGAATTTGTTTTCATGTTTGAAAGTGAACAAAACATTGTCAAAAAGCTACATATTTCATAAAATGTATTATACGGCGTCATTATTTTGGGCGACGGAGTGAGAACTGCAATACTCGATATCTTTCCCAGTTTTATGTGCTTAGAACATGGACTGTAATAGAACATGGAAGGAGTAACACCATTGATTGATAAAGTGTTGATATTGCTCATATTTACGTTTTCTTGCCATACTGCAACCAACATAAACGTGGCTGTCATTCTGCTTAAAAGTAAAAGTATATATGCAGATATCCGTATATTACCAGCCCTGGAGATAGCTAGGGAAACCATCTCACAACGCGTGGAGAGTGGCGAGTATGCAAACTTCACTCTACAGTGGGTTTATTCACCAACGGGTTGCAGCTATGGTAGAGTGGTTTACTCCGCAGGTACATCTGCTCAGCATTACTTTGAAGATGATGTGGTGGCATATTTCGGACCAACATGCAATACAGATATGCAAAGCGTAGGCGACTTTGCTGCTGCGAAGAATATTCCAATATTTTCTGGTAGTGCTAGTGCACATGAATTGGATGATAAAGGCAGGTATCCGACCCTTACCAAGACTGTTTACCAACTAAGCACGATGGTGTCCTTCCTGAGGGAATTTTTCCAGCTTTATGGTTGGGATTCCTTTGTTTTGATTGGAAAAGGCATCCTCTTCAATCGTCCCCAAAACGCCATCGAAGAAGGTCTACGTGAAGCTGGAATTAGATCATACGTTATTGACTTTGAATGGGACGATGAGCCTGATTACGAGGCTGCTCTAAAAGAAGCGTTTAAGATCAGCCAAAGTAAGTAGCCCGACTACAGTATTGTTGTACCTCCAGTTCTTTTCAGAACTAATTACTACTCAATTGAGAATTTCACATGGTGTCACCGCAATTAGTCTCATTTACAGTATTGTTGTTTAAATTTTTTAAAATCTGATATGAGTCAATTTATGACTCAGCTAAACAAAATGTCTTTAATCCATCAAGGGTCTAGAAGGTTAAAGAAAACTTTTGAATTTCCACTTTGATTTTAGATTTTAGATTTTTGTGTGTGAGTTGAATGTAAGTTAAGTGTCTTTTCCTATAGACACAAAGCTAAATTTCTGGTTTAGGTGCACTATACACACGATTTACGATCGACCCGCTCAAACTCTCACACAGGATTCGCCACCGTGGGCGCTGTGCACAACAACCCTGACTTGCAGTTACATAAACCGCCACAATTACGCTGCACCGAATCTCCAATGTCAACCAACACTGAATCGCATGATAAACTGTATGAAACTATAATTATTGTATACGCTTCGAACAGGAAAAACATATACACAATTCTTGTAGTATTCCATCCTATCTTATTTAATATATATATATATATATATATATATATATATATATATATATTATCAGCTAGTCATGGAGCAAGATTCGCAGGTACCATTCATGTGTACAGATGCGTATAATTATGGTTTATTTGTAAATGTAAAATGAATGAAGTTTCCTGGCCTGGCAAACACTTTTATCATATTTGCGTGATTGTTGAAGCATTTGTATAACATCAAACACCAAGAAAACAAGTTTTGTTGTAGAAACAATCGTGTTTATGACCCTATCTTCGTAATTAGACACCGGGTGACGTCACAATGACGTTGGTTGACATTTGCCGTGTTAAAAATACGTCATACACCGTTATCAATTGGTCAACCAAAGTTGCGCGGATTTCATTAGAAATATTGGCTCGCCTTTCCCTTCCTCGTCCTCTTCCTCCTCGTCCTCTTCCTCCTCGCCTCCTCCTCCTCCTCCTCCTCGCCTCCTCCTCCTCCTCCTCCTCCTCCTACTCCTACTCTTACTCTCACTCTTCCTCTTCCTCTCTGTTCTCCATGCTGCTCCATTTTCCCCAACACTGTAGAGGTCACCTGAGGCCTCTTTTATGCTCTGACACATGATTGAAGTGTTTTGCCAGTTGAGTTTGAACAGGTGAGAAGTCATTGAGACCAATTGGTAATTAAGGTGTGCATTTGGAAGGCCGGTGTTTTCCATGTGAACAAAGTGTGCTAAATGATGCGATTTGTGCTTAGACTTTAGCAAAAGAGTGTAAACCGTTGAATTGTGCTTAGTGTTTTGCAAAAATGTGAATTAGAATTGCTATTTGAGTGCAACCAATGGAATTGTGCTTAGAGTTTAGCAGTCTGGAGTCTTGTTGTTGTTACATGAGCTTCAAGTTTTCAGAATTGTGCATAGTTCCATTTTTTGTGTGTAATCAATTGAGAAAAACTGTTATGGAAAATGATACAGCACATTGAATGGGGTGGGGGATAATTATTGTAATGTTGTAATTGCCATTACCGTCCTCCTCCGTCAAAAATATTAGGGGAGCTAAAACGGTTTCCAACAACATTTGTAGGTTATGCCGAAATCTTACGGTCATTCCTATCAGAATGGCTAACCCTAGTAAACATGGAATATTTTTCATTGAAATCAATGACATATACATTGAAACCAATGGATGACTGTAAGTTTGATGCTCATAGTGCATGAACCTATTATAAGTTTTCCCGGCCAATTTGTTTTTTTAAATTTTCATTAAAAATTCACGCCGTTTTTACTGATCCGATCAAATTAGGGTTTTCTTTGTTTATATTATTGCGTTCAAGCAATACTTATTGCGTTCAATTATTATTTATTTTTATTTATTTTTTATTTTTTCGCTTTTGTTTATGGGCAATCAATTTCACCTTAAGTGTTCAAATGCGCCCTATCGAAACTTCTTGTTTTTCTGGGTCATTTTGCATAACAGATTTGTTCCCCTTTGCAATTTTTCACGTCATTCTTTCAACATTTGTATTAGGTGTTCGCGTGCGACTGCGCGAACACCTCTTGAAATTGTTCGTGAATTTGTTTTTGGCTTCTTTTTCCTCGCGAAACTTATCAAACAAAAAAATCATAGTTGCAAAGTTGCAAATCCTTCAAAATTGACACATTCTTAGACCATAACATGTAGTTGTCAATAAAGTTGTGACGTCATAGTGACGTCATCAGATATCAAATCACACTAAATCAAACATTCATCTCATGAACCACAAAACATATTTACACAATCTTTGTATCATCTTACAGATCTTGAATTATGTGTCGTTACGTCCACAGACACGACCGCAATCTGACCGGAAGTTTAAGTGAACAAAATATTCTGAAGCAGTTTTATAGGGTCCATGATATGGTATTTTAACATGCTTTCAGTGGACGAAATTACTATTGACATGTGACCTTTTTAAAAAATAATAAGGAAAATAAAAAATTTCTATCTGAAAAACCATAGGAAAGTTGAATATGACTTCTGCGAATAAAGTGACGAGTGACATCTTATCTTTTCAAAAATAATTATGTTTGAAAATAGATTATTTTCCAATATCAGAAATTGAACCAAAGCAGGTACTAACGTTATTTTTTCATCATCATGAGGAGGTCATATATATATATATGTATGTGTATATATATATATATATATATATATATATATATATATATATATATATATATATATATATATATATATGACTTCTGCGAATAAAGTGACGAGTGACATCTTATCTTTTCAAAAATAATTATGCTTGAAAATAGATTATTTTCCAATATATATATATATAACCACCATATCACCTGATCAGACCTTTACATCCGGTCCAAACAGGAAGTTCAAATTCAACACATTGATATATTTTTGAATATTTAATTGATATTGTTATAATAAAAGATAATATACCTTTCCATAATATGATATTGACATTATCGATGATAATTTGATTGAACCGGAAGTTTACACGAACACCATGTGTTTGTTCCAACAAACACTTAAGCTCTAGTTTTATTTTATTTGTTTTATTTATTATTATTTTTTTTTGCTTGTTTGTTTGTTGGGTTGTTTGTTTGTTTCTTTCTTTAGTTTGCAGTCTCCTCACGCGCACAGTTAGGCTAAACAAAAAGTGTATGGTTTCTGGTCGACGCGCGCTTTGCCTC
This sequence comes from Zoroaster sp. YZ-2022, assembly GCA_029582265.1. Classification (NCBI taxonomy): domain Eukaryota; kingdom Metazoa; phylum Echinodermata; class Asteroidea; order Forcipulatida; family Zoroasteridae; genus Zoroaster; species Zoroaster sp. YZ-2022. The sequence continues at coordinate 18,587,570 of CM055827.1, forward strand.
ATTTATTAATTATTTTCTGCTGTGAAACGATTACCAATTGCAGCCTAAATTGCTAGATCGATTCTGCCGTGGTGTGTTTTAAACGATTTTTCAACATAGGGGTGTGAACGTTTACCCGATTTGTGAGACCTCACTTAGCCACCATACTTTGTATATGCGAAATATGCTCCCCGCGTACACATTAAACATCCAAATTTTGGGTCAAAATCTTGAAAAATCATGTTTTGGAACAAAATTACCACAAATATTGCTTATAGTGCCCTCCAGCGGTGACTTAAATGTCGTCACATTGTTGCGTGTACTGAAGCGTGTACTGAAGCATGTACTTGTGCCAAATGTCATGGCAAACGGATAAAAACTAAGGAAGTTATGGGGAAAATACTGTTTTTGACCAAAATGAGGAAAAATGACAGAACATTGGGTATAGCCCAGGCTTGATAGGGTTAATCTAAACACATTCACTGCCTTCACAGGGGATAGATCGCCGTTGTTCGGGAAGGTGTACTTAAACATCGACTACATAGTGTCTGTGTTATAGTGAGACTGTAACATTGAACGTGTAAGGAAATTGATCAATACACGAAGTGTAAATTTTATCCTTACTAGACCTTAATGCATTAATGTTATTGCAATGTTGCAACCAATAGTATTGCTCTTATCAATCCAGCTATTGATATTTATATTCATGATTCGGGGAGGACTCCAATGACTTGAGACCAAGACTCGACACTGAACTGTATAGAAACCTCTAGCTTCGAGTCTGATTCGGCTGGAGGTTTTAAGACTCGAATATGTTGTTACCAACTCGACACTTATCCGTTGTAATGTACGTGCATCTGGTGGTGGTAGAATTAGAAACAAACTTAAACATTTGCTGAGTGGATTGTTCATTTTTAGGGGCCACAATGGAAATCCATTTTTATGAAACTTTATTGTGGGTTTTGGGGCCTGTGTTAAATCTTCTTTCTTAAACAATATTATAAATGTAGAACAAGTATGTTTCACTTTCAATTTTTGAAAGTGGTTCATGCATTCGAGGGCAAATTTCCCCCTGCGGTTGAAGGAAAATGAATCTATGAAAAGGCTTGCTCAATGTCATAGGCATGACTACAGGATAAGTGAAGTAGACTTGTATTCTGATTTGATTAAGCCCTTACCCCTTTTAAATCTTCACGCGCGATTCAGGAAGTAGGAATATAAAGCAATGCAAATCAAACCAGAAGGAGATTGGGTATAAATTCAATTCTTGTCTTCACTGGCGAGGAAGGGTATCACGTAATGTAGGTCATGAAATGTGCCAAAAATCCAGCTTTGAATCTGCCGAAGTGAGTAGAGACCAGACTTGTAATTACGAGTATGAGTAAAAAGAATGTTTCATAAGTACGAGTACAGAAAGTTTTTACTCGGTTTCGAGTTCGAGACAAAAACTTTTGCATATACCAACAGTATGGTGCCAGGCTTCGGTCTATTAAAATTTATTCTATGAAATTAATTCTGACTTTTTGTATTCATTCCAACGTTGAATTTACGTCTCCAAAATTACCAGTATTGTATTATTTGTAATAGCACCTCCGTCATAAATATTTCAAGGGAATTTGATACATACCATCGTTTACTTTTACATTAAAGTTATTTGATGTAATATTTTGATAATTTATATGTTCTATAAGAATACCAATAGTTTATAGGGCCTTAATGTTGTCATGGAAACATTGGTTACAATTGTCAGTTATTTCTCATTTTATAATAACATTAATAGGATAAATAAAGATAGAAAAATCTGACTCTAAGACAAAACCGTATGAGTAAAGAAGTTAAGAAATCTCAAAGTGGCACATTTGTACTTCGAGTTCGATTTTTTGTTCTGGTTTGGTGTAACAAAACTTAGCAGCATATAAAACATATAAATGAAATGTAGTGATTTCATGCATGATTGTAGATTTAACACTGTTACGACCAGTGTAACACTGTTACGGCCAGCAACATACAAAATTAGTTACTCCAGAACAGCAGCAAAACTTCCAACAATACAGATAAAATAATGGAAAAAGACACTGAATAAAAAGAAATAAAAATATTGCACTTATATGAGGAGATAACCATTATTCAAACTGCGTATTTAAAACAGTGCAACCAAAAACAGTATATCAGTAAGACCCACTCACCTGTAAGTTATGCTATAAATGCACTAATTTCAACGACTGAGATAAAACTAATATAACCACCGTGAATGAGAGAAACATAAATAGTACGTTTGTTGGGTTACAAACGTAAGATGTTTTGGTTTTGGTTTTGGTAAAAAGTCGGAAAGTAAAACATTTTAAAGTCGTTGATGTAAACATTTCAGGCATTTTTGGGGAACTGATTACTTGTCTACAGATGATATCTGTGAACGGATAACGAAGAAAATAAAGCAAAGTAATCAAATTAGTGCGGTCATGTTCATGGAGTATTTCGAACTAATGATTAAGTGTCAGACGATTTCACCACTGGACCACCGAGCTTGCATAACGTGTATTAGTACATCCAGTCGATTACTGTGCCATGTTACAAGTCTGAAAGTCAGTAAGTGTGATAAAATAGCTTTTCAAAACGTTTTACTTGCCCCGGATGAGAGCCGTGAACGGATAAAAGAAAAGAAAAAGAGCAATAAAATTAATGTGGTCATGTTCAATGCGGATCTCGAACTCATCTGAATTCTAATTAGCAATTAGATGCATTAAATGCAAATAAAGAGAAACCAATTGTGGTCATGTTCAATGCGGATCTCGAACTCATCACATTCTAATTAGCAATTAGATGCATTAAATGCAAATAAAGAAGAGCAATACAATTAATGTGGTCATGTTCAATGCGGATCTCGAACTCATCACATTCTAATTAGCAATTAGATGCATTAACCACTGGACCACCAAGGTTCCTTAATTAACATGTACTAGTATATCCAAAGTTACAACTTTGAACGTCAGTAAGTTATAGTGCTTTTACATTTCCATTGTTTTGGCCCATTAGAAAGGAACGGATGGACTTTGTATTAATTTTAGGTGCATCTACCTATCATAATACATGTTTGTACCAAGTTACAAGTCTGAACCTCATTTCGTTAGGGAGCTATAGGGCTGTTTCATTATCATTGTTTTGTCCATAATAACGGAACCAATGAAGTTTGTATGGATTTTATGATTTTTTGATATATCTACATATCGGGACAAATATTTATGCAAAAATCTTTAAATCATTTTGTTCGGAAGTTATAGGGCTTTTTAATTGTTTCCCTTGTTTTAGCCCATGATAGCGGAACCGGTCACGCTTCAATGATTTCTTTTATGACTTAAGATAGATGGATTTTTTTCACTTTAAGGTACATATACATATCATAATTAATATTTTTACTAAGTTACAAGTCTGAACATCATTTCGTTAGCGAGTTTTAGGGCTTTTTAATTTTCATTGGTTTAGGCCATAATAGCGACACTGATTAAGTTTGTATAGCTTTTATGATTTTAGATATATCTACACATTGGGACAAATGTTTGTGCAAAATTATTGTGGTTTTTAAATTTCCATTGTTTTAACCCATTTAACCGGAACGGATTGATTTTTAATGAATTATGGGTACATCTATATATCTAATACATGTTTGTAGCAAGTTACAAGTCTGCACATCATTTCGCTAGGGAGTTATAGGGCTTTTTAAATTTCGTTGTTTTAGCCCATAATAGCAAAACTATTATGTTAAGTTTGTATGGCTTTTATGATTTTACATATATTTACATATCGGGACAAATGTTTGTGCAAAATTACAAGTCTCTACGTCATTCCATTTGGATGTTATTGTGGTGTTTACATTTCCATTGTTTTAGCCCATTAAACCGGAACGGATTGATTTTTTATGAATGTTTGTACCAAGTTACAAGTCTGACCATAATTTCGTTAGGGAGTTATAGGGCTTTTTAATGTTTCCATTGTTTTAGCCCATTATAGCGGAACCGGTCACGTTTCAATGATTTTGTTATGATTTAAGATACATCATCACATCGGGACCAATGTTTTTGCTCTATAGTGCAAGTCTGTAAATCCATTCGTTTGGGAGTTATTAGACATTGAAGTGTCCATTGTTTTAGCCCATAATAGCAGAACTGATTAAGTTTGCATGGATTTTATGATTTTACATATATCTACATATCGGGACAAGTCTCTAGTGCCATTCCATTTGGGAGTTATGGTGATTTTTACATTTTAGGATCAGTTTTTTCAGGATCAGTAATTTTTATGAATTTAAGGTAATCTACATACCATAATAAAATGTTTGTACCAAGTAAGAAGTCTGTACATTGTTTCGTTTGGGAGTTATTGACATGTAAACTATCCATTGTTTTAGCCCGTAGAGCCGTAACTGATGATGTTTTTATCATTTTTAAGGTTTTAGAGTCATCTATATATTAAGACCAATGTTTGTGCCAATTTTCAAGTTGATACATTGATCCGTTCAATGAGTAAATTCCCCGAGAATGTTAGGGAGGAAAAAATAATAATAACTAGAGCTCAAGTGTTTGTTAGAACAAACACACGGTGTTCGTGTCAACTTCCGGTTCAATCAATTATCATCGATGATGTCAATCATCGATGATGTCAATCATATTTTGCAAAGGTGTACGTGTATCATCTTTTATTATAACAATATCAATTTCATATTAAAAAGACTTATACATTTTGCGTTAAAATGTGATGAATTTGAACTTCCTGTTTAGACTTTGAACTTCCTGTTTAGTAAATGTCACATCAGGTGATTTGAAGGATATATATGACACAATAAAACTTCCTCATGATCATCAAAAATAACGTTAGTACCTGCTTTGGTTCAATATCTGAGATTTGAAAACAATCCCTTTAAAAAATGCCGCTAGGGGCGCTCTGAACTTTGATGACGTCATCAAACATATTTGTTTAAAAGAGATAGTGTCACTAATCACTTCATTCACAGAAGTCATATTCAAATTTGCTATGGTTTTTCAGATAGAAAATTAATATTTTCTAAACCTGTTGCCAGAGGGCGCTGTGACAGGTGATGACGTCTTCTGTCACATTTTAAAAGGTTACATGTCAATAGTAATGTTCAAATATCATATCATGGACCCTATAAAAGTGCTTCATTATATTTTTCACTTAAACTTCCGGTTTCGACTGTAAGGAGGGGTCAGATTAGGTCATGTCTGTGTACGAAATGTCACACAATTTAAGATCTGTAAGATGATGCAAAGATTTTGTAAATATCTTTTGTGGTTCATGAGATATGTTTTTTAAATATTACAATTTGATTTAGTGTAATTTGATATCTGATGCCGTCACCATGACGTCACAACTTTACCTGAAACTGTATTTCACAACTTTATTGACAACTACATATTATTGTCTGAGTATGTGTCAAGTTTGAAGGCTCTGTGAACTTTGCAAATATGCTTTTTTTGTTCGATAGGTTTCGCGAGGAAGAAGAAAAGAAGAAGAATATATTGAATTTGAACTTGCAGTAAAGTTCAGATCAGGTGATTTGAAGGTCATATAAATGACACAATAAAACTTCCTCATGATCATAAAAAATAACGTGAGAACCTGCTTTAGTTCAATTTTTGAGATTGTCAAATAATCCCTTTTTAAAACTGCCACTAGGGGCGCTCTGAACTTTGATGACGTCATCAAACATTTTTTTGAATATATAAGATGTCACTAGTCACTTTGTTCACAGAAGTCATATTCATATTTCCTATGTGTTTTGAGATAATTTTTTTAAATTTTTCTAAACCTGCCGCCAGAGGGCGTTGTGGCAGGTGATGACGTCGTCAGTCACATTTTTAAAAAGGTCACATGTCATTAGTAATTTCGTCCACTTAAGGCATGTCCAAATACCATATCAAGTTGGCTGCAGACCCTATAAATGTGCTTCAGAATAAATTTTCACTTAATCTTCCAGTTTCCACCGGAAGGATAAGTTAGAAGGGGTCATGTCTGTGTACAAAATGTCACCTAATACAAGATCTGTAAGATGACCCAAAAATTGTGTAAATATCTTTTGTGGTTCATGAGATATTATTTTTTGATTTAGTGTACTTTGATAACTAATGACGTCACCATGACGTCACAACTTTACCTGAAACTATATGTCACAACTTTATTGACAACTACATGTTATGGTCTAAGTATGTGTTAAGTTTGAAGGATCTGTGAACTTTGCAACTATGCTATTTTTGTTCGATAAGTCTCATCGAGAAGAAAGAGAAGAAAACAACCCGAACAATTTCAAAGTAGTGTTCGCGCTGTTGCCTGAACACCTAAAAACGAACAATAACCAAACTAGAATTTGGTGTTTGTGTTAAATTATAAACACTAGGTCTTCGGGTTAACTTCCGGTTCATTCAAGTGAGCAAGTGATGACGTCATAATCATATTTTCGAAAATATCTGGCGTTTTGTATCACGACAATATCAATTTCATCTTCAAAATTTTGTGTTAGAATGTCTTGAATTTTAACTTCCTGTTTGGAACGGAAGAAAATGTCAGATCAGGTAATTTGAAGGCCTTATATACAACAAAACTATTCTTTCTCATGATCATGAACAAATTAAATTAATACTTCGGTTAAATTTCAGAGATAGGGCGTTTTAATCTGTTATGATATCATGAAACATTTTTTTGGAAAAGTCACTATAGCCACTTTATGAATGAAGAAAACCCTACTTTTACAAAAAGTACAATAATGCTGACAATGTTTTATTTTTTATTTTTGTTTATTTATTTGCTATTTTTAGATATTAAAGAAAAATATAATTAAATATATCATTTGGTTATTACATAAAATAAAATTACAATTAGTGCTGGGATGGTTAAACGAAAAAGTAGCACTAACAGAGTAAATTTAATGATATTTGTCATATTTAGCGAGAAAAGGCTTGTTTCTGCATTCTTTCCCAACATGCCCAATAACGACAGTAACGACATGTAAATGCATACGTGTAGTTATATGTAGCAACGTACACAACAGTACAGCAGAGTTCGATTTTTTTCCAAGTTGCAACCTCATTATTCCACTCTATTTTACAAACAAAATACCGAAAAAATGGAAGACTTACAGATGGAATGTCTACATCCACGGAATTGTCTATGTGTGCTGTGTATCGACGCACAAGCCTGCATTTTACTGGCAGAAAACATTCTTTTAGAAGAGAAAGAACCCGGATTACGGTATTCAGCTGTGTACGTAAACATGAACTGGGGCAGATGCGGGGGGGGGGGGGGTATCACGTGCTCTGAGGCTGTTAACCCGTGGTTAATTTTCTTTCTTTGAGTTGGCACTTCATGGAACGCGTTCACAGGGGGGGCCGTGCCCGTGACATAATTTTCCCATTATTGCTACATTTAAGAGACTTGTTAAAGTAATAAAAAAAACACCCAGGGACGAATCAACACTTACACAGTGCGCTGGTTTATATCATTTACAAATAAATATAAAATACATTTGTTACAAATGCAGATAGGGCAGAACGTAGGCGGGGTTCTTATTGAAAGCAGCCACTAAAACGTCGACTTCTGCAGATATATGGATATATAGTTGCAGCGCCATATAGGCGACTTTTATTACACAGGATGAGGTGAAAACAATAAAGGTTCAGAACAATTCATTGATTTTAGCGTCACGTGACTCCTGATGTCGTCACAATTACGTCATTATTCTATGCAAATGTTCGACTTATGTTCGAAACATGATTGAAGCTTAAAGTCGAATATTTTTAATGTTGATTGCAAAATGCCTCATAGAATGTGAACGTATAAAAAGCAATGTGATAAGGCGTAGACAGAGTGTCTGATATTAAATAAATAAACAAACAAACAAACACCCCCAACACCCCAACAAACAAACAATCAAACAAATAAATATAAATGCATTGCATTGGGCGACAGATGGTTTTATACAACTATACGTTCCCTAATGGAGTACAGTTGTCACATTTGGGCTGGTGATGAGCTATAATCACTCTCACACCGTAGGTCTGTTGCCACCCTTAGTTTGTTCCAAAAATATTATCATGGTAAATGTTCCACTGATCTAGTGTTCCTCTTGTTAGGGTGTCTGAACGTGAAACAGACCTGTACCTTGAAGAAAGTATTTAAGAATTACATTTGAATTAGAATGGCCACACGACGAATTCTAGGTAAAAATATATATATATATATATATATATATATATATATATATATATATATATATATATATATATATATATATATATATATATATATATATATATATATATATATATATAAGTTAATAAAATTATCAAGAACTAGGGCAGGTTCGAGGGGAGGAGAGGAAGGGTATCACGTGATCAGAGGCTAAGTGCACCATACAGGTCATGCAAAAGATGTGTCAAAAGGCAAACCCTTGATTTCTTATCAAATTTTATTTTCAACATCGTCACAAATCTAAGTTTTTTGCACAAATGTATTACAGAGCGTCATTTGGGCGACAGGATGAGAACTGCAATACTCTCTGTCACTGGCGAAGGTACGGTATCTTACACAGTTTGGTGTGCTTCTTCAAACGCCGTAATAGAACATGGGAGGTGTTACACCATTAATTGTTCAAGTGTTAATATCGCTCATATTTACGTTTTCTTGCCATACTGCAACCAACGTAAACGTGGCTGTCATTCTGTTTAAAAGTAAAACTATATATGCAGATACCCGTATATTACCAGCCCTTGAGATTGCTAGGGAACCATTTCACAACGCGTGGAGAGTGGCGAGTATGCAAACTTCACTCTACATTGGGTTTATTCACCAACGGGTTGCAGCTCTGGTAGAGTGGTTTACTCCGTAGTACAGCTGCTGAATTTTACTTTGAAGATGATGTGGTGGCATATTTTGGACCACCATGCAGTAGAGATATGCAAAGCGTAGGCGACTTTGCTGCTGCGAGAATATTCCAATATTCTCTGGTAGTGCTAGTGCACATGAATTGGATGATAAAGGCATGTATCCGACCCTCACCCAGACTGTTTACCAACTAAGCACGATGGTGTCCTTCCTGAAATTTTTCCATCTTTATGGTTGGGATTCCCTTTGTTTTGATCGGAAAAGCAGGCCCCTTCAGTCGCGCCCAACACGCCATCGAAGAAGGTCTGCGTGAAGCCGGAATTAGATCATATCTGATTGACTTTGGATGGCATGTTGAGCCTGATTACGAGGCTGCTCTAAATGAAACTTTAAGATCAGCCAAAGTAAGTATAGTTGTGTTAAACAAAAACATTCTGATTTATGAGTTAAAAACAAACAAATAAATCGTTATTAATCAATAAAGGGTCGGGACGGTTAATACAAAGTTTTGAATGGTGTTGTAAAAATATTATGTTTTGATTTACAAATAACTTAACACACCGTTACCAAGTTTCGTGGCGATCCGACGTTGTTGAAAATAATCAAAACACATTTGGCACATACCGGTACACCTCCACAAAAATTCAAACTTTCTAGTTTTCGCGACAGGATCTTACCAAGGTTCAAAAGAATTCAAAATTTATTTGAGGGCCACGTGAGCCCTGGTAACGTCACAACTACGTTATTGTTTGATACAAATTGTCGACTACAAGACTTAAAGCACTCGATTATATTTAATGTTGATTGCAAGGCCTATTAGAATATGAACGTATATAAAGCAATGGGATTGGGTGTAGACAGCGTGTCTGATATTAAAAAAAGAAAAGAAAGAAAGAAAGAAAGAAAACAAAAAGAGCTGGTTCGGGCTGTTTTGCCATCCCAGCTAACACTAAAAATAATATGAACCTTGATAAACATTAACACTCATAATTTCGTCCCCTTATAAATTCTCACTGATGTGAAGGGTTTATAAGATATTGAAAGTAATTGAAGAAAAAGTCTTTCAAAGTGCATTCGATTGGAATAGTAGTTAGCTTCTACAGTATCATTCATGTGCAATCTTATTCAACATTGCCTAATCGTTATAAAAGAGCGAATGCATGTTTTTTGTGGGATGAGATTGAATTGAATCCCTTGATTGCATGAAAAAGGTCTTACAGGTATATAACCCGACACTGACAGGAGGGGTAGAGGTCATGTTTTTAATAGAAATTCATAAATGCCCAAGATAGTTTAGAACAATCTGATTGGACAAAACGTAATCACGTGGAGTGTATTAACGGATGATAAAGACATGGCTAAACCGGCTGAGCTATTTCGTCAATGGCTTGAAAATGGCATAAAAATCTAATTAAAAAAAACAGGTTCTTCAATAATTAATTCACCGCCAAACTCGACTGGCATGGTAGGTTATAACGCTCGCCTTGGTTTTCAAAATTTTCAAAAAAAAATTATACAACTACAAAATTAATTCATGGTTGGGGAGGATTTTTTAAGGAAAATTAAGTCAATAATTTATTTTAGTATATATGCATATAGCTGACCAAGTGTACAGCAGAAAACAAATCATGACCAGCTATTTAGCCGGTATGCGACGTGCGGCATTTGAACCATTGAGAGTGACAAAGATTATTTTGCATCATGCTGCCTGATGTTCTTTGAAAGTGTTTTGTTTGTTCACAAAACGCGACAAACTTTTATTACGTTAATATATACGGAACTTTATAAACCTTATACTCGGAATATTTTGTTGTTTGTTGGAGGTGGGGGCATTGTTACCATCTCCCCTTTCCTAAATAATTGAAACTTGTCCCATGTCCCTTTTGTAATTTGAAATGCAAACGCAGGGTCCAGCTAGCAATCAACAGGGCCCTGAGTACCCCAAGCACCCTTTGGCTACCCCGTTCAACAAGAAAACCCTCTTAAGTTCCTCTGGTCACTACATATCACCTCCAGATTACCCAGACTTTCACCTATCGTAACATGACTACTTTATACTCCTCTAACAGGTTACGCTCAGCCATCCCTGAGCCCCCTTTGATTGCTTTCCGTCGCCCCCACAACCTCGGCGATATATTGGTACGGGCTAGGCTCCCCAGCACCAACAATACTGGCCTCATCTACACGATCAGAACTAAATCCCAGTGTGACACACCAATGACTAAACCGTTCTGACGCCCTTGGTCAATGCTATTATTTCACCTTGAAAAGTATAACATGTATTAAAACATAATTGTTGAATTTCCAATTGAGAAGAATTGGTAGCACAATTAATTAAGCAATGTATTCAAGAAATATGTTACCCTATTGAACAATGGGGGAATCCACGCAAATTTTTCATTAAAATATATGCGTGTGTTTTCTTTGGTCGGAGATAGCATGTCAAGACGATCTTGATCTCAAGTCTAAGAGTAATATTGTGTTCCAACACGTATACTGCTTTTAGTTTGTTTTGTTTATTGCAGAGGTTATGTGAAGGTTTAACCAAAAGCCATGATAGATGAAAGATTAAGAAGGTGTCAAATAAAAGCGCAGATTTATAAATAACTCAAGTCTCATCACGTTCACCGTGGTTATTGAGCCGTATTCTGTATTCAAGTAGTTTGTGGAATGCTATTGCTCCGCTGATCAAGTCTTCCGCATAGTGAAAACAAACAATCGTCTTGACAGAAGACTAAAGCCCCTTTCACACTAGACGTATTTCCCGGGAAATTCCCGGGAAATTCTGGTCGGTCTTTTCACACTGCAAAAGCTACTCCCAGGAAATTTCCGGGAAGTAGCTTATTCCCGGGAAATAATTACCCCTGCTCAGGGTAGGGGTAAGCAGATTTTTTCGGGAAATAGCAACAGTGTGAAACGAAAGCGGGTTTAACACCCCACTTTCGCGTCGCGGATGTTGGGACGTCAACATGTTTGAAAGGTCAGCGGGTCACAAATAGCGCGCCAAATGGTTCGCGCGCTAATATCCAGTGTTGTCTTTCAGTACTTTTGAAACTTTCCTTCTTAAAATATAAATGTGTAGATCTGTAAATAACACGATATATTTAGTTTTATAGAATGTGACCAAATAAATGGTTTTAGAATTGAATAAAAGAATTGTCGCGAACAAGGCCATGAGTAACATCCATATCATTTACGTGCAGGCCTATTTATAATGTCTGCATGGTTAGGTACCACACTGTAAAAAAATACCGTAATTTTACGCCGAAAAGTTTGTAAATTCTACGGTGAATTACCGTACCGTAATCATCCCTTTCTCAGTGTTTACGGCCGAAACCCATATTATGGCAGCGACCATTGCAATCTGGGCTTATCCGATATGAAAATGATCTGACCTTAGGTTGACATAGCTTTGCGCTCGAATCATTTCAATGTTTAAGTTAAAATGGGTGATTTTAGACCATTTCAAATAATTTACTATTAATTTTATGATTAAAAAAGTAAAGGTTTTGATGTTCTCTTCTATGTTGATGTAAAAAATATACATTCGAAATTTAAAATATTGAAATATAGATTATAATTGCATGCCACCATGACTAAAAAAGAGTTTCGAAAAGACAGTTTATATAAAAGGAAACATGCTCCAGTACATTAGTAACTGGAGACGCATCAGGAGTGGATTGAAAAAGGATCTGAACTACGCGTACATGTAGGAAGAGTGAAAGAGATTGTGTTAAAATAAATAGTTGCATTGATTAACGCCAGTATCTGCAGCAGATCCGTCCTATAGCAGATGCATCGTTCCATCCATATAAAAATTCCCAAAA
>CM055827.1:18600764-18631678 GCA_029582265.1 Zoroaster sp. YZ-2022
GTCACGATAGCCGAGTCAATTGCATTTCCGAAGCGTAAACGCTCAATTCCTTAAACATGCATACATAATGACAGACCAGAGCTGATTTAGATTCACCAACAGAGGGCGCACTTTTTAGCGTTGAAATAGCCGTGTAGACTTGATTATCCAACGTAATCAAAACGTTTTAATAAATAAAGAATGAGGTATCAAAATTCGATATCTGATGACCTAATCATGACGTCACAAATTTTGTTTCACCTACGTGTTAAGTTCTAAGTATATGCCAAGTTTCAAGTTCATGTGAAGTTTGCAAGTATGTGTTTTTTTGTAGACAGTCGATGGGGAGAAGAAGAAGGAGAAAAGAAGAAAAAAAAACCGAACAAAACAATAGGTGTTTCGGGTACATACCGAACACCTAATAATAATCGAACGAAAACAAAAGGGTTTCGGCGACCAGGCCGAAACCCTAAAAATAATAATAAAACGTTATGTTTGGTACCATCACACACCTCAAATCCAGGAACTTGTTAGATTATATTTCATAAATTTGTGTAATCTGGTAACTACCAAAGATGTGTACTCCCCTAAAAACAAATATTAATTTGTTTAGACATGAAATGATCATATAATGAAATAGTTGGTACAACGGTAGACTTGAGATCAAGTCTATGTATTAGCAGTATCTGTCTGAAGTCTGTCACAGTGTTCGCTCGTGTCAACTGGTGCAATCCAGTACCTTTAGATAAAGGCGGTGTAGACACATGAAGTCATAGTACTACTTGTAGTGCCCCAACGCGTAGGTTTGACTTGATATACAGACTTGAATAAGAAGTAGAGTATCGATTATTCATATATTCAAGAACGCAGCCCACCTGCGTTTGAATTGTCGTAGGGATAGCCAATGAGATGGCCGAGGAGAGCTGTGAGTACAGCAAATGTTTTATTTTGAATGCAACCCATTAGCAAATCATACTCAAATTGTGGGTCTTTGGGGTCTTTCATATTTTTTCTGGTGGATTTTGTGATAAATCAAATCAAATCAAATAGTTTGAGGGCTCAGAAGAACAAGTATTTTCCACTGTATAAGTGGTTCAAAATAATGCATCGTGCTTTCGAGGGCAAATTTCCCCCTGGGGATTAAGGAACATGAATCTATGAAAAGGCTTGCTCAATGTCATAGACATGGCTACAAGATAAAGTGAAGCAGACTTGTATTCTGATTTGATTCAGCCCTTACCCCCTTTTAAATCTTCACGCGCGATTCACCTCAGGAAGTAGGAATATAAAGCAATGCAAATGAAACCAGAAGGAGATTGGGTATAAATTCAATTCATGTCCTCACTGGCGAGGAACGGTACCTGTATCACGTAATTCGAGACTAAGTGTACGATGTAGGCCATGAAATGTGCCACAAAAGCCAGCCTTGAATTTGTTTTCATGTTTGTTTTTTCAAAGTGAACAAAACATTGTCAAAAAGCTACATATTTCATAAAATGTATTATACGGCGTCATTATTTTGGGCGACGAAGTGAGAACTGCAATACTCGATATCTTTCCCAGTTTCATGTGCTTAGAACATGGACTGTAATAGAACATGGAAGGAGTAACACCATTGATTGATAAAGTGTTGATATTGCTCATATTTACGTTTTCTTGCCATACTGCAACCAACATAAACGTGGCTGTCATTCTGCTTAAAAGTAAAAGTATATATGCAGATATCCGTATATTACCAGCCCTGGAGATTGCTAGGGAAACCATCTCACAACGCGTGGAGAGTGGCGAGTATGCAAACTTCACTCTACAGTGGGTTTATTCACCAACGGGTTGCAGCCGTGGTAGAGTGGTTTACTCCGCAGGTGCAGCTGCTCAGCATCACTTTGAAGATGATGTGGTGGCATATTTCGGACCACCATGCAGTACAGATATGCAAAGCGTAGGCGACTTTGCTGCTGCGAGGAATATTCCAATATTCTCTGGCAGTGCTAGTGCACATGAATTGGACGATAAAGACAGGTATCCGACCCTTACCAAGACTGTTTACCAACTAAGCACGATGGTGTCCTTCCTGAGGGAATTTTTCCAGCTTTATGGTTGGGATTCCTTTGTTTTGATTGGAAAAGGCATCCTCTTCAATCGTCCCCAAAACGCCATCGAAGAAGGTCTACGTGAAGCTGGAATTAGATCATACGTTATTGACTTTGAATGGGACGATGAGCCTGATTACGAGGCTGCTCTAAAAGAAGCGTTTAAGATCAGCCAAAGTAAGTAGCCCGACTACAGTATTGTTGTACCTCCAGTTCTTTTCAGAACTATTTACTACTCAATTGAGAATTTCACATGGTGTCACCGCAATTAGTCTCATTTACAGTATTGTTGTTTAAATTTTTTAAAATCTGATATGAGTCAATTTATGACTCAGCTAAAAAAAATGTCTTTAATCCATCAAGGGTCTAGAAGGTTAAAGAAAACTTTTGAATTTCCACTTTGATTTTAGATTTTAGATTTTTGTGTGTGAGTTGAATGTAAGTTAAGTGTCTTTTCCTATAGACACAAAGCTAAGTTTCTGGTTTAGTTGCACTATACACACGATTTACGATCGACCCGCTCAAACTCTCACACAGGATTCGCCACCGTGGGCGATGTGCACAACAACCCTGACTTGCAGTTACATAAACCGCCACAATTACGCTGCACCGAATCTCCAATGTCAACCAACACTGCATCGCATGATAAACTGTATGAAACTATAATTATTGTATACGCTTCGAACAGGAAAAACATATACACAATTCTTGTGGTATTCCATCCTATCTTATTTAATATATATATATATATATATATATATATATATATATATATATATATATATATATATATATATATATATATATATATTTATATATATATATATATATATTATCAGCTAGTCTTGGAACAAGATTCGCAGGTACCATTCATGTGTACAGATGCGTATAATTATGGTTTATTTGTAAATGTAAAATGAATGAAGTTTCCTGGCCTGGAAAATACTGTTATCATATTTGCGTGATTGTTGAAGCATTTGTATAACATCAAACACCAAGAAAACAAGTTTTGTTGTAGAAACAATCGTGTTTATGACCCTATCTTCGTAATTAGACACCGGGTGACGTCACAATGACGTTAGTTGACATTTGCCGTGTTAAAAATACGTCATACACCGTTATCAAGTTTAGTGACGATCCGGCGAAAAAACAGCCACGATGTTGGTGGGCGGTCCACTTATGACAATTATCTATTGCTCTATGGGGCTAGGTCAGAGGACAAACCATATCTGCAAAGTAGGGATCAAGCCCCGGTCAGATGCATGCAACCTGGGTAACGGCAGTAGCGGGGATCACACAACTTGGGACACAAGCCTTTTACGTGGTTGTACACAAAGTAGATTTATAGGGAAAAACTGACCTGAATATTATATAAACGGGTAGCGAGCAAAGAAAAATTGGCTGATGCCGGACTCGAACCCGCGACCTCTCGATTACCGTACGAGCGCTCTACCAACTGAGCTAACCAGCCCCTATGTTGGTGGGCGGTCCACTTATGCCAATTATCTATTTTTCTCTCTCTCTCTCTCTCTCTCTCTCTCTCTCTCTCTCTCTCTCTCTCTCTCTCTCTCTCTCTCTCTCTCTCTCTCTCTCCGGGTATTTTTTTTAGTTGGGGGGGGTATGGGATTTGTAAAAATAATCAAAATAGTAAAATATTTCGTTTCAAGATATGTTTCGTGCTAAACATTATCGGGATTAAGGGTGCAACAATTTTCTTTAAAAAAGGCCTCAATAGGGTTATAGGGGATGTCTTTACAGTTTTTCCCAATCGTTTAAACACGTTTCCTGAAACTATAGCTCAATTTCTCAAAACTCTAAACACAAAACTGAAAAGAGTTAACCATTTTGTCAAAACTCCACAAATCTCTTGCAAAATGAAACACTGCACTCAAAACCATGTTCTCTCTTCTCAAAACTGATACTTTCCACCAAAACGATACACACAGCTATCATATGAATATCTCTTACAGAGCATCAATTAAACACTGGTGTGATAAATTTAAAACACTACCATCAAAATACTGTTCAGGTATAGTTGATACTGCAACATTGTTAGAGTTCTGAGAATACACAAATGTTACCTATTTTGGCAAAACTCACAGTAAATTGCACTACCTGTGTAGCCTACTGTAAAATGAGAAACACTACAGTAAGAAAATGTTTAGACTGTCTTTCTGGGGATGTACAGTAATGATGAAATCAGTGCACAAATACAAAATTGTTACATTTGTTACTGTAATATACTACAGTAAAATGTTCAGCTGACTGTACTGACTGCAAACAAAAAAGTTTTTGGTAGTCCCACAAAAAATACAATATGAAAATGCAGTGAAACAGATCATCGGTCATTGTTAGGCCATGATTGAGTACATGGTCAACCAAAGTTGCGCGGATTTCATTAGAAATATTGGCTCGCCTTTCCCTTCCTCGTCCTCTTCCTCCTCGTCCTCTTCCTCCTCGCCTCCTCCTCCCCCTCCTCCTACTCTTACTCTCACTCTTCCTCTTCCTCTCTGTTCTCCATGCTGCTCCATTTTCCCCAACACTGTAGAGGTCACCTGAGGCCTCTTTTATGCTCTGACACATGATTGAAGTGTTTTGCCAGTTGAGTTTGAACAGGTGAGAAGTGATTGAGACCAATTGGTAATTAGGGTGTGCATTTGGAAGGCCGGTGTTTTCCATGTGAACAAAGTGTGCTAAATGATGCGATTTGTGCTTAGACTTTAGCAAAAGAGTGTAAACCGTCGAATTGTGCTTAGTGTTTTGCAAAAATGTGAATTAGAATTGCTATTTGAGTGCAACCAATGGAATTGTGCTTAGAGTTTAGCAGTCTGGAGTCTTGTTGTTGTTACATGAGCTTCAAGTTTTCAGAATTGTGCATAGTTCCATTTTTTGTGTGTAATCAATTGAGAAAAACTGTTATGGAAAATGATACAGCACATTGAATGGGGTGGGGGATAATTATTGTAAGGTTGTAATTGCCATTACCGTCCTCCTCCGTCAAAAATATTAGGGGAGCTAAAATGGTTTCCAACAACATTTGTAGGTTATGCCGAAATCTTACGGTCATTCCTATCAGAATGGCTAACCCTAGTAAACATGGAATATTTTTCATTGAAATCAATGACATATACATTGAAACCAATGGATGACTGTAAGTTTGACGCTCATAGTGCATGAACCTATTATAAGTTTTCCCGGCCAATTTGTTTTTTAAATTTTCATTAAAAATAATCAAATTCACGCCGTTTTTACTGATCCGATCAAATTAGGGTTTTCTTTGTTTATATTATTGCGTTCAAGCAATACTTATTGCGTTCAATTATTATTTATTTTTATTTATTTTTTATTTTTTCGCTTTTGTTTATGGGCAATCAATTTCATCTTAAGTGTTCAAATGCGCCCTATCGAAACTTCTTGTTTTTCTGGGTCACAGATTTGTTCCCCTTTGCAATTGTTCACGTCATTCTTTCAACATTTGTATTAGGTGTTCGCGTGCGACTGCGCGAACACCTCTTGAAATTGTTCGTGAATTTTTGTTTGGCTTCTTTTTCCTCGCGAAACTTATCAAACAAAAAAATCATAGTTGCAAAGTTGCAAATCCTTCAAAATTGACACATTCTTAGACCATAACATGTAGTTGTCAATAAAGTTGTGACGTCATAGTGACGTCATCAGATATCAAATCACACTAAATCAAACATTCATCTCATGAACCACAAAACATATTTACACAATCTTTGTATCATCTTACAGATCTTGAATTATGTGTCGTTTCGTCCACAGACACGACCGCAATCTGACCGGAAGTTTAAGTGAAACAAATATTCTGAAGCAGTTTTATAGGGTCCATGATATGTTATTTTAACATGCTTTCAGTGGACGAAATTACTATTGACATGTGACCTTTTTAAAAAATAATAAGGAAAATAATAATTTTCTATCTGAAAAACCATAGGAAAGTTGAATATGACTTCTGCGAATAAAGTGACGAGTGACATCTTATCTTTTCAAAAATAATTATGTTTGAAAATAGATTATTTTCCCATATCAGAAATTGAACCAAAGCAGGTACTAACGTTATTTTTTCATCATCATGAGGAGGTCATATATATATATATGTATGTGTATATATATATATATATATATATATATATATATATATATATATATATATATATATATATATATATATATATATATATATGACTTCTGCGAATAAAGTGACGAGTGACATCTTATCTTTTCAAAAATAATTATGTTTGAAAATAGATTATTTTCCAATATATATATATATATAACCACCATATCACCTGATCAGACCTTTACATCCGGTCCAAACAGGAAGTTCAAATTCAACACATTTTAACGTATAATTGATATATTTTTGAATATTTAATTGATATTGTTATAATAACAGATAATATACCTTTCCATAATATGATATTGACATTATCGATGATAATTTGATTGAACCGGAAGTTTACACGAACACCATGTGTTTGTTCCAACAAACACTTAAGCTCTAGTTTTATTTTATTTGTTTTATTTTATTTTATTTGTTTTGCTTGTTTGTTTGTTTGTTTGTTGGGTTGTTTGTTTGTTTCTTTCTTTAGTTTGCAATCTCCTCACGCGCACAGTTAGGCCAAACAAAAAGTGTATGGTTTCTGGTCTCCGCGCGCTTTGCCTCATTTATTAATTATTTTCTGCTGTGAAACGATTACCAATTGCAGCCTAAATTGCTAGATCGATTCTGCCGTGGTGTGTTTTAAACGATTTTTCAACATAGGGGTGTGAACGTTTACCCGATTTGTGAGACCTCACTTAGCCACCATACTTTGTATATGCGAAATATGCTCCCCGCGTACACATTAAAAATCCAAATTTTGGGTCAAAATCTTGAAAAATCATGTTTTTGGAACAAAATTACCACAAATATTGCTTATAGTGCCCTCCAGCGGTGACTTAAATGTCGTCACATTGTTGCGTGTACTGAAGCGTGTACTGAAGCATGTACTTGTGCCAAATGTCATGGCAAACGGATAAAAACTAAGGAAGTTATGGGGAAAATACTGTTTTTGACCAAAATGAGGAAAAATGACAGAACATTGGGTATAGCCCAGGCTTGATAGGGTTAATCTAAACACAATCACTGCCTTCACAGGGGATAGATCGCCGTTGTTCGGGAAGGTGTACTTAAACATCGACTACATAGTGTCTGTGTTATAGTGAGACTGTAACATTGAACGTGTAAGGAAATTGATCAATACACGAAGTGTAAATTTTATCCTTACTAGACCTTAATGCATTAATGTTATTGCAATGTTGCAACCAATAGTATTGCTCTTATCAATCCAGCTATTGATATTTATATTCATGATTCGGGGAGGACTCCAATGACTCGAGACCAAGACTCGACACTGAACTGTATAGAAACCTCTAGCTTCGAGTCTGATTCGGCTGGAGGTTTTAAGACTCGAATATGTTGTTACCAACTCGACACTTATCCGTTGTAATGTACGTGCATCTGGTGGTGGTAGAATTAGAAACAAACTTAAACATTTGCTGAGTGGATTGTTCATTTTTAGGGGCCACAATGGAAATCCATTTTTATGAAACTTTATTGTGGGTTTTGGGGCCTGTGTTAAATCTTCTTTCTTAAACAATATTATAAATGTAGAACAAGTATGTTTCACTTTCAGTTTTTGAAAGTGGTTAATGCATTCGAGGGCAAATTACCCCCTACGGTTGAAGGAAAATGAATCTATGAAAAGGCTTGCTCAATGTCATAGACATGACTACAAGATAAGTGAAGTAGACTTGTATTCTGATTTGATTAAGCCCTTAAAATTACCACCCCCCCCCTTTTAAATCTTCACGCGCGATTCAGGAAGTAGGAATATAAAGCAATGCAAATCAAACCAGAAGGAAATTTGGTATAAATTCAATTCTTGTCTTCACTGGCGAGGAAGGGTATCACGTAATGTAGGTCATGAAATGTGCCAAAAATCCAGCTTTGAATCTGCCGAAGTGAGTAGAGACCAGACTTGTAATTACGAGTATGAGTAAAAAGAATGTTTCATAAGTACGAGTACAGAAAGTTTTTACTCGGTTTCGAGTTCGAGACAAAAACTTTTGCATATACCAACAGTATGGTGCCAGGCTTCGGTCTATTAAAATTTATTCTATGAAATTAATTCTGACTTTTTGTATTCATTCCAACGTTGAATTTACGTCTCCAAAATTACCAGTATTGTATTATTTGTAATAGCACCTCCGTCATAAATATTTCAAGGGAATTTGATACATACCATCGTTTACTTTTACATTAAAGTTATTTGATGTAATATTTTGATAATTTATATGTTCTATAAGAATACCAATAGTTTATAGGGCCTTAATGTTGTCATGGAAACATTGGTTACAATTGTCAGTTATTTCTCATTTTATAATAACATTAATAGGATAAATAAAGATAGAAAAATCTGACTCTAAGACAAAACCGTATGAGTAAAGAAGTTAAGAAATCTCAAAGTGGCACATTTGTACTTCGAGTTCGATTTTTTGTTCTGGTTTGGTGTAACAAAACTTAGCAGCATATAAAACATATAAATGAAATGTAGTGATTTCATGCATGATTGTAGATTTAACACTGTTACGACCAGTGTAACACTGTTACGGCCAGCAACATACAAAATTAGTTACTCCAGAACAGCAGCAAAACTTCCAACAATACAGATAAAATAATGGAAAAAGACACTGAATAAAAAGAAATAAAAATATTGCACTTATATGAGGAGATAACCATTATTCAAACTGCGTATTTAAAACAGTGCAACCAAAAACAGTATATCAGTAAGACCCACTCACCTGTAAGTTATGCTATAAATGCACTAATTTCAACGACTGAGATAAAACTAATATAACCACCGTGAATGAGAGAAACATAAATAGTACGTTTGTTGGGTTACAAACGTAAGATGTTTTGGTTTGGTTTTGGTAAAAAGTCGGAAAGTAAAACATTTTAAAGTCGTTGATGTAAACATTTCAGGCATTTTTGGGGAACTGATTACTTGTCTACAGATGATATCTGTGAACGGATAACGAAGAAAATAAAGCAAAGTAATCAAATTAGTGCGGTCATGTTCATGGAGTATTTCGAACTAATGATTAAGTGTCAGACGATTTCACCACTGGACCACCGAGCTTGCATAACGTGTATTAGTACATCCAGTCGATTACTGTGCCATGTTACAAGTCTGAAAGTCAGTAAGTGTGATAAAAATAGCTTTTCGAAACGTTTTACTTGCCCCGGATGAGAGCCGTGAACGGATAAAAAAGAAAAGAAAAAAGAGCAATAAAATTAATGTGGTCATGTTCAATGCGGATCTCGAACTCATCACATTCTAATTAGCAATTAGATGCATTAAATGCAAATAAAGAAGAGCAATACAATTAATGTGGTCATGTTCAATGCGGATCTCGAACTCATCACATTCTAATTAGTAATTAGATGCATTAAATGCAAATAAAGAAGAGCAATACAATTAATGTGGTCATGTTCAATGCGGATCTCGAACTCATCACATTCTAATTAGCAATTAGATGCATTAACCACTGGACCACCAAGGTTCCTTAATTAACATGTACTAGTATATCCAAAGTTACAACTTTGAACGTCAGTAAGTTATAGTGCTTTTACATTTCCATTGTTTTGGCCCATTAGAAAGGAACGGATGGACTTTGTATTAATTTTAGGTGCATCTACCTATCATAATACATGTTTGTACCAAGTTACAAGTCTGAACCTCATTTCGTTAGGGAGCTATAGGGCTGTTTCATTATCATTGTTTTGTCCATAATAACGGAACCAATGAAGTTTGTATGGATTTTATGATTTTTTGATATATCTACATATCGGGACAAATATTTATGCAAAAATCTTTAAATCATTTTGTTCGGAAGTTATAGGGCTTTTTAATTGTTTCCCTTGTTTTAGCCCATGATAGCGGAACCGGTCACGCTTCAATGATTTCTTTTATGACTTAAGATAGATGGATTTTTTTCACTTTAAGGTACATATACATATCATAATTAATATTTTTACTAAGTTACAAGTCTGAACATCATTTCGTTAGCGAGTTTTAGGGCTTTTTAATTTTCATTGGTTTAGGCCATAATAGCGACACTGATTAAGTTTGTATAGCTTTTATGATTTTAGATATATCTACACATTGGGACAAATGTTTGTGCAAAATTATTGTGGTTTTTAAATTTCCATTGTTTTAACCCATTTAACCGGAACGGATTGATTTTTAATGAATTATGGGTACATCTATATATCTAATACATGTTTGTAGCAAGTTACAAGTCTGCACATCATTTCGCTAGGGAGTTATAGGGCTTTTTAAATTTCGTTGTTTTAGCCCATAATAGCAAAACTATTATGTTAAGTTTGTATGGCTTTTATGATTTTACATATATTTACATATCGGGACAAATGTTTGTGCAAAATTACAAGTCTCTACGTCATTCCATTTGGATGTTATTGTGGTGTTTACATTTCCATTGTTTTAGCCCATTAAACCGGAACGGATTGATTTTTTATGAATGTTTGTACCAAGTTACAAGTCTGACCATAATTTCGTTAGGGAGTTATAGGGCTTTTTAATGTTTCCATTGTTTTAGCCCATTATAGCGGAACCGGTCACGTTTCAATGATTTTGTTATGATTTAAGATACATCATCACATCGGGACCAATGTTTTTGCTCTATAGTGCAAGTCTGTAAATCCATTCGTTTGGGAGTTATTAGACATTGAAGTGTCCATTGTTTTAGCCCATAATAGCAGAACTGATTAAGTTTGCATGGATTTTATGATTTTACATATATCTACATATCGGGACAAGTCTCTAGTGCCATTCCATTTGGGAGTTATGGTGATTTTTACATTTTAGGATCAGTTTTTTCAGGATCAGTAATTTTTATGAATTTAAGGTAATCTACATACCATAATAAAATGTTTGTACCAAGTAAGAAGTCTGTACATTGTTTCGTTTGGGAGTTATTGACATGTAAACTATCCATTGTTTTAGCCCGTAGAGCCGTAACTGATGATGTTTTTATCATTTTTAAGGTTTTAGAGTCATCTATATATTAAGACCAATGTTTGTGCCAATTTTCAAGTTGATACATTGATCCGTTCAATGAGTAAATTCCCCGAGAATGTTAGGGAGGAAAAAATAATAATAACTAGAGCTCAAGTGTTTGTTAGAACAAACACACGGTGTTCGTGTCAACTTCCGGTTCAATCAATTATCATCGATGATGTCAATCATCGATGATGTCAATCATATTTTGCAAAGGTGTACGTGTATCATCTTTTATTATAACAATATCAATTTCATATTAAAAAGACTTATACATTTTGCGTTAAAATGTGATGAATTTGAACTTCCTGTTTAGACTTTGAACTTCCTGTTTAGTAAATGTCACATCAGGTGATTTGAAGGATATATATGACACAATAAAACTTCCTCATGAT
The DNA here is from genome assembly GCA_029582265.1 of Zoroaster sp. YZ-2022. Classification (NCBI taxonomy): domain Eukaryota; kingdom Metazoa; phylum Echinodermata; class Asteroidea; order Forcipulatida; family Zoroasteridae; genus Zoroaster; species Zoroaster sp. YZ-2022. The sequence goes on from CM055827.1 coordinate 18,612,375, forward strand.
CATCAAAAATAACGTTAGTACCTGCTTTGGTTCAATATCTGAGATTTGAAAACAATCCCTTTAAAAAATGCCGCTAGGGGCGCTCTGAACTTTGATGACGTCATCAAACATATTTGTTTAAAAGAGATAGTGTCACTAATCACTTCATTCACAGAAGTCATATTCAAATTTGCTATGGTTTTTCAGATAGAAAATTAATATTTTTCTAAACCTGTTGCCAGAGGGCGCTGTGACAGGTGATGACGTCTTCAGTCACATTTTTAAAAAGGTTACATGTCAATAGTAATGTTCAAATATCATATCATGGACCCTATAAAAGTGCTTCATTATATTTTTTCACTTAAACTTCCGGTTTCGACTGTAAGGAGGGGTCAGATTGGGTCATGTCTGTGTACGAAATGTCACACAATTTAAGATCTGTAAGATGATGCAAAGATTTTGTAAATATCTTTTGTGGTTCATGAGATATGTTTTTTTTTAAATATTACAATTTGATTTAGTGTAATTTGATATCTGATGCCGTCACCATGACGTCACAACTTTACCTGAAACTGTATTTCACAACTTTATTGACAACTACATATTATTGTCTGAGTATGTGTCAAGTTTGAAGGCTCTGTGAACTTTGCAAATATGCTTTTTTTGTTCGATAGGTTTCGCGAGGAAGAAGAAAAGAAGAAGAATATATTGAATTTGAACTTGCAGTAAAGTTCAGATCAGGTGATTTGAAGGTCATATAAATGACACAATAAAACTTCCTCATGATCATAAAAAATAACGTGAGAACCTGCTTTAGTTCAATTTTTGAGATTGTCAAATAATCCCTTTTTAAAACTGCCACTAGGGGCGCTCTGAACTTTGATGACGTCATCAAACATTTTTTTGAATATATAAGATGTCACTAGTCACTTTGTTCACAGAAGTCATATTCATATTTCCTATGTGTTTTGAGATAATTTTTTTAAATTTTTCTAAACCTGCCGCCAGAGGGCGTTGTGGCAGGTGATGACGTCGTCAGTCACATTTTTAAAAAGGTCACATGTCATTAGTAATTTCGTCCACTTAAGGCATGTCCAAATACCATATCAAGTTGGCTGCAGACCCTATAAATGTGCTTCAGAATAAATTTTCACTTAATCTTCCAGTTTCCACCGGAAGGATAAGTTAGAAGGGGTCATGTCTGTGTACAAAATGTCACCTAATACAAGATCTGTAAGATGACCCAAAAATTGTGTAAATATCTTTTGTGGTTCATGAGATATTATTTTTTGATTTAGTGTACTTTGATAACTAATGACGTCACCATGACGTCACAACTTTACCTGAAACTATATGTCACAACTTTATTGACAACTACATGTTATGGTCTAAGTATGTGTTAAGTTTGAAGGATCTGTGAACTTTGCAACTATGCCTTTTTTGTTCGATAAGTCTCATCGAGAAAAAAGAGAAGAAAACAACCCGAACAATTTCAAAGTAGTGTTCGCGCTGTCGCCTGAACACCTAAAAACGAACAATAACCAAACTAGAATTTGGTGTTTGTGTTAAATTATAAACACTAGGTCTTCGGGTTAACTTCCGGTTCATTCAAGTGAGCAAGTGATGACGTCATAATCATATTTTCGAAAATATCTGGCGTTTTGTATCACGACAATATCAATTTCATCTTCAAAATTTTGTGTTAGAATGTCTTGAATTTTAACTTCCTGTTTGGAACGAAAGTAAAAGTCAGATCAGGTAATTTGAAGGCCTTATATACAACAAAACTATTCTTTCTCATGATCATGAACAAATTAAATTAATACTTCGGTTAAATTTCAGAGATAGGGCGTTTTAATCTGTTATGATATCATGAAACATTTTTTTGGAAAAGTCACTATAGCCACTTTATGAATGAAGAAAACCCTACTTTTACAAAAAGTACAATAATGCTGACAATGTTTTATTTTTTATTTTTGTTTATTTATTTGCTATTTTTAGATATTAAAGAAAAATATAATTAAATATATCATTTGGTTATTACATAAAATAAAATTACAATTAGTGCTGGGATGGTTAAACGAAAAAGTAGCACTAACAGAGTAAATTTAATGATATTTGTCATATTTAGCGAGAAAAGGCTTGTTTCTGCATTCTTTCCCAACATGCCCAATAACGACAGTAACGACATGTAAATGCATACGTGTAGTTATATGTAGCAACGTACACAACAGTACAGCAGAGTTCGATTTTTTTCCAAGTTGCAACCTCATTATTCCACTCTATTTTACAAACAAAATACCGCAAAAATGGAAGACTTACAGATGGAATGTCTACATCCACGGAATTGTCTATGTGTGCTGTGTATCGACGCACAAGCCTGCATTTTACTGGCAGAAAACATTCTTTTAGAAGAGAAAGAACCCGGATTACGGTATTCAGCTGTGTACGTAAACATGAACTGGGGCAGATGCGGGGGGGGGGGGGTATCACGTGCTCTGAGGCTGTTAACCCGTGGTTAATTTTCTTTCTTTGAGTTGGCACTTCATGGAACGCGTTCACAGGGGGGGCCGTGCCCGTGACATAATTTTCCCATTATTGCTACATTTAAGAGACTTGTTAAAGTAATAAAAAAAACACCCAGGGACGAATCAACACTTACACAGTGCGCTGGTTTATATCATTTACAAATAAATATAAAATACATTTGTTACAAATGCAGATAGGGCAGAACGTAGGCGGGGTTCTTATTGAAAGCAGCCACTAAAACGTCGACTTCTGCAGATATATGGATATATAGTTGCAGCGCCATATAGGCGACTTTTATTACACAGGATGAGGTGAAAACAATAAAGGTTCAGAACAATTCATTGATTTTAGCGTCACGTGACTCCTGATGTCGTCACAATTACGTCATTATTCTATGCAAATGTTCGACTTATGTTCGAAACATGATTGAAGCTTAAAGTCGAATATTTTTAATGTTGATTGCAAAATGCCTCATAGAATGTGAACGTATAAAAAGCAATGTGATAAGGCGTAGACAGAGTGTCTGATATTAAATAAATAAACAAACAAACAAACACCCCCAACACCCCAACAAACAAACAATCAAACAAATAAATATAAATGCATTGCATTGGGCGACAGATGGTTTTATACAACTATACGTTCCCTAATGGAGTACTGTTGTCACATTTGGGCTGGTGATGAGCTATAATCACTCTCACACCGTAGGTCTGTTGCCACCCTTAGTTTGTTCCAAAAATATTATCATGGTAAATGTTCCACTGATCTAGTGTTCCTCTTGTTAGGGTGTCTGAACGTGAAACAGACCTGTACCTTGAAGAAAGTATTTAAGAATTACATTTGAATTAGAATGGCCACACGACGAATTCTAGGTAAAAAAAATATATATATATATATATATATATATATATATATATATATATATATATATATATATATATATATATATATATATATATATATATATATATTATTTTTTAAGTTAATGGAAATTATCAAAAACTAGGGCAGGTCTGAGGGGAGGAGAGGAAGGGTATCACGTGATTAGAGGCTAAGTGCACCATACAGGTCATGCAACAAATGTGTCAAAAAGCCAGCCCTTGATTTCTTATCAAATGTTATTTTCAACATCGTCACAAATCTAAATATTTCGCACAAATGTATTACACAGCTTCATTTGGGCGACAGGATGAGAACTGCAATACTCGCTATCACTGGCGAAGGTACGGTATCTTACACAGTTTGGTGTGCTTCGTCAAACGCCGTAATAGAACATGGGAGGTGTTACACCATTAATTGTTCAAGTGTTAATATCGCTCATATTTACGTTTTCTTGCCATACTGCAACCAACGTAAACGTCGCTGTCATTCTGGTTAAAAGTAAACGTATATATGCAGATATCCGTATATTACCAGCCCTTGAGATTGCTAGGGAAACCATCTCACAACGCGTGGAGAGTGGCGAGTATGCAAACTTCACTCTACATTGGGTTTATTCACCAACGGGTTGCAGCTCTGGTAGAGTGGTTTACTCCGTAGGTACAGCTGCTGAATTTTACTTTGAAGATGATGTGGTGGCATATTTCGGACCACCATGCAATAGAGACATGCAAAGCGTAGGCGACTTTGCTGCTGCGAGGAATATTCCAATATTCTCTGGTAGTGCTAGCGCACATGAATTGGATGATAAAGGCAAGTATCCGACCCTTACCCAGACTGTTTACCAACTAAGCACGATGGTGTCCTTCCTGAGGGAATTTTTCCATCTTTATGGTTGGGATTCCTTTGTTTTGATCGGAAAAGCAGGCCCCTTCAGTCGCGCCCAAAACGCCATCGAAGAAGGTCTGCGTGAAGCCGGAATTAGATCATATCTGATTGACTTTGGATGGCATGTTGAGCCTGATTACGAGGCTGCTCTAAATGAAGCTTTTAAGATCAGCCAAAGTAAGTATAGTTGTGTTAAACAAAAACATTCTGATTTATGAGTTAAAAACAAACAAATAAATCGTTATTAATCAATAAAGGGTCGGGACGGTTAATACAAAGTTTTGAATGGTGTTGTAAAAATATTATGTTTTGATTTACAAATAACTTAACACACCGTTACCAAGTTTCGTGGCGATCCGACGTTGTTGAAAATAATCAAAACACATTTGGCACATACCGGTACACCTCCACAAAAATTCAAACTTTCTAGTTTTCGCGACAGGATCTTACCAAGGTTCAAAAGAATTCAAAATTTATTTGAGGGCCACGTGAGCCCTGGTAACGTCACAACTACGTTATTGTTTGATACAAATTGTCGACTACAAGACTTAAAGCACTCGATTATATTTAATGTTGATTGCAAAAGGCCTATTAGAATATGAACGTATATAAAGCAATGGGATTAGGTGTAGACAGCGTGTCTGATATTAAAAAAAGAAAGAAAGAAAGAAAGAAAGAAAACAAGAGCTGGTTCGGGCTGTTTTGCCATCCCAGCTAACACTAAAAATAATATGAACCTTGATAAACATTAACACTCATAATTTCGTCCCCTTATAAATTCTCACTGATGTGAAGGGTTTATAAGATATTGAAAGTAATTGAAGAAAAAGTCTTTCAAAGTGCATTCGATTGGAATAGTAGTTAGCTTCTACAGTATCATTCATGTGCAATCTTATTCAACATTGCCTAATCGTTATAAAAGAGCGAATGCATGTTTTTTGTGGGATGAGATTGAATTGAATCCCTTGATTGCATGAAAAAAGGTCTTACACAGGTATATAACCCGACACTGACAGGAGGGGGGTAGAGGTCATGTTTTTAATAGAAATTCATAAATGCCCAAGATAGTTTAGACAATCTGATTGGACAAAACGTAATCACGTGGGAGTGTATTAACGGATGATAAAGACATGGCTAAACCGGCTGGCTATTTCGTCAATGGCTTAGAAAATGGCATAAAAATCTAATTAAAAAAAACAGGTTCTTCAATAATTAATTCACCGCCAAACTCGACTGGCATGGTAGGTTATAACGCTCGCCTTGGTTTTCAAAATTTTCAAAAAAAAATTATACAACTACAAAATTAATTCATGGTTGGGGAGGATTTTTTAAGGAAAATTAAGTCAATAATTTATTTTAGTATATATGCATATAGCTGACCAAGTGTACAGCAGAAAACAAATCATGACCAGCTATTTAGCCGGTATGCGACGTGCGGCATTTGAACCATTGAGAGTGACAAAGATTATTTTGCATCATGCTGCCTGATGTTCTTTGAAAGTGTTTTGTTTGTTCACAAAACGCGACAAACTTTTATTACGTTAATATATACGGAACTTTATAAACCTTATACTCGGAATATTTTGTTGTTTGTTGGAGGTGGGGGCATTGTTACCATCTCCCCTTTCACAAATATTGGGGAAACTTGTCCCATGTCCCTTTTGTAATTTGAAATGCAAACGCAGGGTCCAGCTAGCAATCAACAGGGCCCTGAGTACCCCCGAAGCACCCTTTTGGCTACCCCGTTCAACAAGAAAACCCCTCTTAAAGTTCCTCTGGTCACTACATATCACCTCCAGATTACCCAGACTTTCACCTATCGTAACATGACTACTTTATACTCCTCTAACAGGTTACGCTCAGCCATCCCTGAGCCCCCTTTGATTGCTTTCCGTCGCCCCCACAACCTCGGCGATATATTGGTACGGGCTAGGTTCCCCAGCACCAACAATACTGGCCTCATCTACACGATCAGAACTAAATCCCAGTGTGACACACCAATGACTAAACCGTTCTGACGCCCCTTGGTCAAGGCTATACTTTCACCTTGACAAGAATAACATGTATTAAAACATAATTGTTGAATTTCCAATTGAGAAGAATTGGTAGCACAATTAATTAAGCAATGTATTCAAGAAATATGTTACCCTATTGAACAATGGGGGAATCCACGCAAATTTTTCATTAAAATATATGCGTGTGTTTTCTTTGGTCGGAGATAGCATGTCAAGACGATCTTGATCTCAAGTCTAAGAGTAATATTGTGTTCCAACACGTATACTGCTTTTAGTTTGTTTTGTTATTGCAGAGGTTATGTGAAAGGTTTAACCAAAAGCCATGATAGATGAAAGATTAAGAAGGTGTCAAATAAAAGCGCAGATTTATAAATAACTCAAGTCTCATCACGTTCACCGTGGTTATTGAGCCGTATTCTGTATTCAAGTAGTTTGTGGAATGCTATTGCTCCGCTGATCAAGTCTTCCGCATAGTGAAAACAAACAATCGTCTTGACAGAAGACTAAAGCCCCTTTCACACTAGACGTATTTCCCGGGAAATTCCCGGGAAATTCTGGTCGGTCTTTTCACACTGCAAAAGCTACTCCCAGGAAATTTCCGGGAAGTAGCTTATTCCCGGGAAATAATTACCCCTGCTCAGGAGTAGGGGTAAGCGAGTTTTTTCCCGGGAAATAGCAACTAGTGTGAAACGAAAGCGGGTTTAACTTACCCCACTTTCGCGTCGCGGATGTTGGGACGTCAACATGTTTGAAAGGTCAGCGAGGTCACAAATAGCGCGCCAAATAGTTCGCGCGCTAATATCCAGTGTTGTCTTTCAGTACTTTTGAAACTTTCCTTCTTAAAATATAAATGTGTAGATCTGTAAATAACACGATATATTTAGTTTTATAGAATGTGACCAAATAAATGGTTTTAGAATTGAATAAAAGAATTGTCGCAGACAAGGCCATGGTAAGCATCCATATCATTTACGTGCAGGCCTATTTATAATGTCTGCATGGTTAGGTACCACACTGTAAAAAAATACCGTAATTTTACGCCGAAAAGTTTGTAAATTCTACGGTGAATTACCGTACCGTAATCATCCCTTTCTCAGTGTTTACGGCCGAAACCCATATTATGGCAGCGACCATTGCAATCTGGGCTTATCCGATATGAAAATGATCTGACCTTAGGTTGACATAGCTTTGCGCTCGAATCATTTCCAATGTTTAAGTTAAAATGGGTGATTTTAGACCATTTTCAAATAATTTACTGTTAATTTTATGATTAAAAAAGTAAGGTTTTGATGTTCTCTTCTATGTTGATGTAAAAATATACATTCGAAATTTAAAATATTGAAATATAGATTATAATTGCATGCCACCATGACTAAAAAGAGTTTCGAAAAGACAGTTTATATAAAGGAAACATGTTCGGTACATTAGTAACTGGAGAGCATCAGGAGTGGTTGAAAAAGGATCTAGACTACGCGTACATGTAGGAAAGTGAAAGAGATTGTGTTAAAATAAATAGTTGCATTGATTAACGCCAGTATCTGCAGATCCGTCCTATAGCAGATGCATCGTTCCATCCATATAAGAATTCCGTTAAATGTACGGCATAATAAAACGGCACATTTTCACAGCGGTGCCCGTAAATGTACGGCACAATTTGTAAAACTGCCAGGTAAAGCACCGCAAATTTTACGGCACAATTTGTAATTGCAACAATTTCAACAGTCACTTTCAGCTCACAAATTGAAAGCATTTTTCATTAAATGAGTGAGTAGAATCAAAATGGTTTGTCTTCTGTTTGAAAACTTGACAAGACCTCGGACTTGCGTTTCTTTTGCTGTCCTCGGACTTGCGTTTCTTTTGCTGTTCAGTATAATATAAATTCATTAATGCAGAAATAATATTGCTCATGTGTTCACTCGTCCCTATCGCCCAGTGCCGTAGCCAGCAGGGGGGGGGGAGGGGAGGGGATATGGGGGTGTGACGCCTCAATAATATTTCTCAGTCAGCATTTAGAGTTTCAGTCGGCAAATCAAATCTACTAGAACAAGGGTTGGTCCATAATAAATTTTCAGTCGGCAAACCTAGAGCTATGGGTTTGCCGATGGCAATGTATCATGTTTCTATTATAAAGCTTTTCTGTATTATAATAATATAAGCCTATGGGCTGTGGAGGACTTTTTAAAGGAATATAAATCCCAAAATTCATTTTTAATACCGTATGCATGCTCGCTGCCGACCAATTATATAATTGGTTTTGCTAGTAAATATTACGGCTTTGAACATAAAAAAATATGCCAAAGTTTTCTAAATAATGATATCGTGCGAAACACGGATCAGGACACATGTGGACTTTACAAACTGCGCATGAATATAGTGTCTCGACCCGTTGGGTATGAACCTTGCATGTGGTTGGTTTAGGCATTTTGAGAGGAGCATGGTTGAGATTTCGGGTTAGTCGTTTTTCAGTGTCTGCGACAACAACATGACCTGTTTTACGGTATCTATTACCACCAATCAATCGTGAAGATAGAGTTGTACGAAATTCTCGCAGAGATATTACATTCTCATTGTGTGATTTTTTTGTATATAACAAATGCATTCAAGATGGCAATGTCCATCATGTTCCACAAAACTTTGTGGTACCACTTTAAACTTTTTGTTTGTCTTTTGTAACACATAATTTTCTTATTAGCTTAGCTAAGTCCAATGGTTGTAGGTCGCGGAATCTCTACTTTTACCCATTTCCCATCTTGTTTAGTCATTCTATTGACTGGTGTGGTCTCCTTCTTGGTAGGAACGGTTGACAAAATATACACAACTTTAGAGTCCTTCCATGTGATACAGAACATGTTGTCACTTTGTCTCCAAAGGGAGTCACCACGTTTCAGTTTTTTAACGATTCGTTGTTTTTTCCCGACTGTGTCATTAGGCAAATCTTTTCTATTTTCCCTAAGTGTTCCGACAGCCATGAAACCATCGGAGTAAAGGCTGTTGAGAAGTGGCACTAATGTACAGAAGTTGTCCATAAAAATGATGGAACCCTGGCCACGGTATGGTTGCACAATTTTCTTGACTACGTTGTACGGTGTTTGTGCTTCTGCACTTGTCTTGCCTTCATAAAGTTCTGCATTGAGGACATATCCCGTGTCCGATTCGGCAAGTGCAAATACTTTCAGTCCCCAACGACAAGGTTTGTTCTTCATGAACTGTCTAGCTGGCATTCTGCCCTGTCCCTTTATCATACTTTCATCAACAGCCAGGTACTGCGATAGATTGTATGCTTCACGAAATCGTGTCACTAAGTAGTCAAACAAATACCTTATCTTGTAGAATTTGTCATAACCTGCGAGTTCCTTATTCGTTATCGCTGTACTTTCATCCACAAAGTGAATGTATCTCAAAATCTGAAGAAACCGATCTCTAGGGAAAATCTCAGGAAAACCTACAGTTCGAGTGAGTTTATGACGGTTGCTCCAGTAAGACCTGATGTCTCCTTTCAGTTGAACCAATCCCATTCCGATAACAACTTCCAGCCAAGCTTTCAATTTGTCACGTGTGACATCCTCCTATTTCATTTTGTGTATCATTGGTGATCTTCTTTTCTTTTGATCATAGTTCAAGTTCGTCAGGTGGACAATTTCATCGAAGAATCTATCTGTAAACAGAATTTGGAAAGTTTCAAGTTCTGATTTAGTCGTGTAATCATTGCTTGGTACTGGTTGGGGTCAATGGAACAGTGTCCAAGTCAGAATCTGATGAATCAAAGTCAGATGAAGCCATGATCTAATGTCAAACAGCGAACTTCCGCAACGCAACTACTGATGATTTCAATGTCTCTTCTCTCAAATATTTTATTTCATGAACAATAGGCCTAGTACATGTATATATATATATATATATATATATATATATATATACATATATACATATATACATATATACATATATATATATATATATATATATATATATATATATATATATATATATATATATATATACATATACATATATACATATATACATATACAGACTTTGCTGCTCCGATCAATATAACAGTCTTCTCAGGAAGTGCTGGGACTACCGAATTGGAAAATAAAGTGAGGTACCCAACGCTCACCCAGATTGTTAACAAACCAATGGTGTCTTTCATAAAAGAACTGTTCTATCTGTATGGATGGGATTCCTGTGTTTTGTTCATACATGGACATTTCTTCAAACGCCCGGGTAGACAGTCTACGTGGAGCAGCTTTAAAACCATACTCTATTTACCTAGAACATTCGGATGATGAAGACGTGGACTCTGCTCTAGAGAAGCTTCCAGGAAGAGTCGAAGTTAGTTTGGTAGTAATAATCAAGGATATGTAGAACATGTGTTATTGTGTTGTAAAATACTGCGCATTTTCCATTCAAAGAGTAAAACAAATACGTTGACATGAGATATTTCACAAAGTAATTGTCAGAAGCTTGATTTAACCATGAAGCAGTGGCAACATGAGTTTCTGATGGGACTTCTCATTTCTCATTTTAAGAAAGAATTTTAAAGAATTTTGTTTTCCTTTCTTCAACTTAAAAAACAATGTTTCTCCGAAAAAGAAAGCAACATGCCGGAAATTGCCGTTAAAATAGCGAAAATCACAATCAAGACATCTTTAAAAAGTCCACGTTGGGGCGTAGCCAAAGAGTAGGTGGGGTGTATGACCCCCCCCCCACACACACACACATACACACACACAAACCCCACACACCCAAGTATCGAGCCTCATTCAGCAAGTCGAGCCTCAGTCGGCAAAATCGATCCTCAGTCGGCAAACAAACCAACAGATCTAACCATCAAAGCAAGGAAATATTTACACCATTAACAATTTTACACCAATGTTCATGTAAACATTATGAGTAGTGAGTATGTGTACATCGAAGCTGAACGACGACAAGGGATCAACATAAGTTTAAAACAAGTGGAAAATTCGGCATGCAAATCACAAGCTCATTCAAGTAAACTCTATCGATGGACCAGCGTTATTTTATGGGAGCATTCTGCTTGATAAAATGTGTCGGCAAGTTTAACCATCATTCGACATTTGCACGGAGTGCATTATATTACTTTGGAGATCTGTGTCCATTCAATAAATCGTCCCAAATGTGCCCTCATTCAGATCAAATGTACAAAGCCGATTCTCCTTTGTTGATCCCACACTGAAGCTTTGATGTATTTAAATCAAGTCTTTCGTATTACTTTCAAGTTACTTCACCTAAAAGCATGCTATTATTTGATTTGTCGGAAGTGCAGTGGTTTTCATGTAACAAAGTGCATCGTCTAAAATGAGCGCTCTACAAAGTTATGTTGAATGTCGATGCAATTATTATACGTTTGAATCCCGCCTAAGTCGCCTGTGTAGTTTTTTCACAGACACTTGGAAAGCACTGAGTATACAGTGCTATACACACGTCGGTGTAGGGCAAAATTAAATCAATTGTTTATCTCCCGACGCAAGAATTTCACCAACCTATATATATCGCGGAACCCGCTGCTATATGGGATTCTAGCCGGCCAATTGTCATCGGGCAAGCTCGGTGGTCGGGTGGTTAAGACGTCTGCACTAGTAAGCAGGAGGTCGTGGGTTCGAATCCCGCCCGAGTCGCCTGTGTAGTTTTTTTTACAGACATTCGGAAAGCACTGAGTATACAGTGCTATACACACGTCGTGTAGGGAAAAATTAAATAAATTGTTATATGATCTATTATTAATTCGCAAATTAAAAAAATTAATAAATAAAACTTCCTCAAACGTCTTATTATTGGCTCAATTTAAATTATCCATGCATTCAGAAGTTAACCGGGACGCTTTGGAAACCATGCGTGTAGTTTTAAACGTTCACAGCTTAATTGTAAAATTGTATAATACGGACACGGGTAGGAAGCTTACGGCCAGCCGTGCTAATCCACGCTTAGTTCTGCCGCCTTGCCGTGGTTGCGCAATAATCGCTCCAATGAGTACGTCCTTGCTACGTCCTGGCTGTATTAATGTCTATCAGAACTGTCCTTGACAGTTTAAACAATAATGCCATGAATAAACGTTGTATAAAAACACAATTAGTAACATTATTCAACCAGATACTAGAGATTAAGAAGATACCATCAAAATGGAAAGAGTTAAAAATTATACTCTTGCATAAAAAAGGAGACAAGGCAGATATAAAGAACTACCGCCCAATCAGTCTTCTTTCTCATATGTACAAGTTATTCACCAAGGTAATCCAGAACAGAATAAAGGCAACTCTAGATGAAAATCAACCCAGAGAACAAGCAGGATTTAGAGCAGGGTATTCCACAATGGACCACTTACAGGCTATAAATCAACTGATAGAAAAGTCAAATGAATACCAGCTAGACCTCTGTCTGGGTTTTGTTGATTACCAGAAGGCATTTGATTCCATCGAACACAAAGACATGTTCAACGCCTTGAGAAAAGTGGGAATACATGAAGGCTATATCAGCATCTTCCAGGACATATATACAAATGCTACCGCCACGATCCACATCGATAAAGATGTCTCAAAAGAAGTGAAAATAAAGAGAGGGTACGACAAGGAGATACAATATCCCCAAAGCTTTTCACAGCGGCATTGGAGGAGGTGTTTAAAAATCACATCTGGAAGAAAAGGGAATGGATATTGATGGAGAAAAACTCACAGACCTAAGATTTGCCGACGATGTAGCTTTTGGTTACAACATCAGTAGAAGATATGGAGGAACAGCTAACCAAACTAAGCAGAGAAAGCAAACAAGTGGGTCTAACAATGCACAAGGATAAAACTAAATACATGACAAACTTTGACACAAACATAGATATTGTCATTGAAAACCATAAACTAGAGAAGGTGGAAAATTACAAATACCTGGGCCAAACTCTAAGAATGAAAGACACATCGAGAGAAGAAATTATGTCGAGAATCAAAGCAGGTTGGAGAAGTTTTGGTATGTACAAAGACATATTGACCGACAACAACATAGCAATGTCACTTCGAAGAAGAGTGTACAACCAATGCATCCTAACAACCATGACTTATGGAGCAGAAACATGGACTACAACAAATGAGCTGAACAACAAATTGATAACAACACAGAGAGCCATGGAGAGAAAAATGGTACATTTAACAATACGGGATAAAGTTAACCATAACAAAATACGAGAGAAAACAAAAGTTAAGGACATCATTGAAAAGATAAAGGACACCAAATGGAGATGGGCAGGCCATGTGTTAAGGGTCTAGGACAACAGGTGGACTAGGCGAATGACAGAATGGCAGCCTAGAACAGGCAAGAGAAAGAGAGGACGGCAAAAGAAAAGATGGAGAGATAACATAACAGCACACATGGGCACGGCAACATGGACAAGAGTGGCTAGAGAGAGAGACAAATGGAAGTTTTATGAGGAGGGCTTTGTCCAACAAATGGATGAACTATAGCCTTGATGATGATGATGATGATGACATTCAATTTTAAGTTCCGTGTAATTTTTTTTATTTTATAAATTACAAATATAGCGCGTCATCATACACTTTTCAAATGTTTCCCAAAATGTTAGGAAATGGACATGTATGTACATGTATATGTATTGTACATGTACAATAATGTAACGGCACACCGTACTATGGATGTTTGTTATTTCATTTCCTGCCATTGGTTTAGCACATTTAACTGATAAAATTGGATAATCACAATGTTTTAAATTTGTTTTAAGATTAACACAGTGACTGAAACTTACTGGCTCATTTATGCAGCAGCAACGATAACATGACCTTATCATGTGGGGGTATTGTAGTCACTGAGTTAATCTAAAACTAGCATTCTGATTCCATGCCCTGTTGATCATGACGATACTGCCCCTTTAATAATTTATTTTATTTTATGAACAAACGTGATTAGGGTTTACCAACATGAAAGTTACCTTTTACCAAGATACATTAGAAATATTTTCCTTGTGGAGAGCGTTCATAACAATAGTCTCAAATAAATATGTATAAACATATTACATTGTACCGATGGACGCTAATGGCGCAAACACATTATTACTCATGCCATCGGGCCAGTTGTGTAGCGCAACGAGCTAAATCAAACATAGAAACAATTTCTGTTGTATTTAAACTCCTGGATGAAGAGAAGCAATTATAATTAAGTGTATTGCTCAAGGACACGAGCAGCATGAACAGCCTAACTAGGATTCGAACCCACATTCTGACGACTCAGCCACCAGATCTTTTGTGCTAAATCAATTGACAATGACACGCTATGTAATCAAAGCATATCACAATGGATTTCAGTGTTCTGGTTATAAACGCAATCACCTCGTGATATTGTATTAGCTGCGTCACCTGATCATCTCAGTTGTTGATATCGGTCGTATTTTATAGTCTTCTCAGATTTGCATATTTAACATAATTTATTCAAATCTCATTTGGACTGGACACTATGCACCAGCAAAACAAAATGCAAAAAAATAAAATAAAATAAAATAAAAAATATCCAGTAAAAGGTTGTATTATACTCTCTTAAAGTTGTATTTTATTTTGAAATTCCCTTTTAACGATTTAAAGTGGTGACAATTCTCCAAACATCTTTCCCTTGTTTCAGTCGGTTAAAGTTACATTCAATCTAAAGCTTTTAGAGATTAGAGCGTTTGCCCTGTGCAGTAGTTCTCTTCAAACCACGTGTAATTGTTGTGTGGAGAGACGTAAGCAGCAAGATGGTACAGGATGGCTAACCGTACTCAACAGTGGATTTCTCAGCAATGGGTTGCAGCTGGCTGCTCTATAAGTCTGAATGTGTCTACTCGTACTGAATTGATTTTGAATTGAAAGTTTGGTTTCTTTGTCATGGTCAGAATATCATGTATACATAACTTAAGTCTGACATAACTTTCATGAATGCATATTATGTAGCTTTTACTCTTTTCGTATTAGTTTATTCTGGCTTGCCAGATATATTTGGCAAATTGTAGTAAAGGTGAAAATTGTGTCATTTTCCCATTGTTGGTGTTGCTGGTGAAAGTGTTCATTTAAGGGTATCGTACTTCTTTAAATAGCTTAATATAATTTATATGACATGGGAGTTGTCAATATTACTTGGGATTGTTTTTCGTCGTTTTTGCTATAAATTAAGTTTATAGGGCCAGCTACTTGAAAATAACGTTAGACAACAATGCTTTACCCTTTGTAAACACACGGGGACCAAGTTCCTGCACAGAGCCTGAACTTTTTATCCAGGTCCCTGTTCAAGTTCTCCAAGTGCCCGTCTCCGATTGCGCCACCTACATACCTCATTGTATATTAATATATTGCATACACGAAGTTGCTTAAAATACAAGCATTTGTACCGAACAAGTAGACTATAGAGAGATCCAATCTGTTTATATTGACGATATTAACCCTTTCGATCCCACGGGCTCTAAAAAGAGCCTTTGTTGTGATACGCTTCCTTCCCGTGGGCTCTAAAAGGTGCCGGGAATCGGCATGCCCTTGACGACCACGGCGACTTAAATCACCACCTGAAAATGCTTGAGTGGTTTTGGGGGTTGGCGCCCTCTATTGACAGGAATGAAGTGTATAAAAGTTTATGAAAAGAAAAGTGCGTCACTTTGCGGTTCCCGGTGCTAGCGTCCACTCGCTTCCACAACGGTCAGTTTAATTTAGTTGCAATCATGATGGAAACGGACATAAATGATGGCATTTTGGCTGAGATTTTGGCAGACAGTGGCTCAGAATCAGATGACGAAGTAACGGATGACGACAGCACATTAGAAGTACAAATTCCAGCGGAATTCGTTGAACTTGAAGAGGTAGGCCAAAATCACAGTAAAATGAATAACTAATAACAGTTAACGTTACTCTTCCTGGCCCAATGCAAATTAACGTAATTCACTTATTTTCCTAGGCTATAGCGTAAATAGCGTTACAACTGTTGGAGTTGAGTAATGTAAATTTAGAAAATGGATCCCTTTAATAGATTGACCAAATCCCACCCCTGGACTGGGTCAAAAAAGTCAAGTGAAAATGTACAATTATTAGTAGTTTGTTGGGAATGTTGGGGTAATATTTGTATTCATTGAAACAGCAAGTTGATGTATAGATATAGCATAGAAATTTTAACATTCACCCATAGCCGGTCGTGCTGTTTAGCGTTAACAGGCTGAAAATGCACTCTTAGTCTCAAGCTTCCAAAAGAATAGCCTTGTATTCGAAAGGCCCTCATAAGTCGTATTATGCAAGAAGTTGGGGGAATTCACATTCACAATCCCACATTAAAACGAAAATTTATCGACAACGAGTTTTGGAGAGTGGATGGAATCTGCCATATTTGTTTTCTCAGCACAATATTCATTTTGCGCATGACCCCCTGTGGCATGTGCACATGCAGCATTGAGATATTGTATTTACAAAGGACCGAGATTAATCCTCCTTTGCCTTGTTTTTCTGTTGCAGCCTACCTACCAAGGTGACAGCCGACCGAGATCAAGGAGGACGACAGGAAAGTTAGATTTCCGATCCGGTTGGGAACGACGAGACCATTACGAGTGTGGGACTGCGCAGTTCAATGGAAATTCTGGCCCCACCGGCGACTTTGCCACACTGTCGGCAGTGGAGATATTCAAGCTGTATTTTTGTCAACTCGTGTGGGATATGCTCGTCGATGAGACTAATCGCTATGCGCAGCAAACAATAGACTCAAATCCTGGTCAACAATTCTCCTGGCACCCAACCAACATTCCAGAAATGATGGCATTTGTGGCACTTCTCATTGCTATGGGCATAAACAAATCCTCAATACAAGATGTACTGGCCAACATCTGAAGTTCTTCGCATCCCATTCTACCCTGTCGATCATGTCCCGAAATCGGTTCAGTTCAATCTTTGGTTTCTCCACATCTCAAATAACCAAATTCCTCGTAGAGCCTTTGCTAAACGGGACAAACTTTCCAAAGTTCGGCCCTTGATAGAAGTCCTCGTCCCGAAGTTTCTCAACCTGTATAACCCTGCGCAGAATCTGTCTCCAGATGAGAGTATGTTGAAATTCAAGGGACGCTTAAGTTTTGTTCAGTACATGCCTAAAAAACCTATCAAACGGGGTATTAAAGCATTCTCCCTGAACGAGTCCAAAACAGGATACACGTGTGCTTGGAAACTGTACACAGGAGCCGACGACACCCAAACTGTTTATGATGCAGACGTACATGTAGATACCAAGTCAGACTGCCATCCACCAAACCTAACAGTTGCAGGAAAAGTCGTCATTGAACTGGTCCATGGACTTGAGAATAAGGGACATGTAATATATTGTGATAATTACTATACTAGCCCAGCTCTTTTAGCTAAACTTGCTAAACTAGGATTCAGATGTTGTGGAACTGTTCGTTACACTACACGGGGAATACCCCAGGCTGCAAACCCCAAAAAACATAAAATGAAGAAAGGAGATGCGCAGTTCAATGGAAATTCTGGCCCCACCGGCGACTTTGCCACACTGTCGGCAGTGGAGATCTTCAAGCTGTATTTTTGTCAACTCGTGTGGGATATGCTCGTCGATGAGACTAATCGCTATGCGCAGCAAACAATAGACTCAAATCCTGGTCAACAATTCTCCTGGCACCCAACCAACATTCCAGAAATGATGGCATTTGTGGCACTTCTCATTGCTATGGGCATAAACAAATCCTCTCAATACAAGATGTACTGGCCAACATCTGAAGTTCTTCGCATCCCATTCTACCCGTCGATCATGTCCCGAAATCGGTTCAGTTCAATTCTTTGGTTTCTCCACATCTCAAATAACCAAATTCCTCGTAGAGCCTTTGCTAAACGGGACAAACTTTCCAAAGTTCGGCCCTTGATAGAAGTCCTCGTCCCGAAGTTTCTCAACCTGTATAACCCTGCGCAGAATCTGTCTCCAGATGAGAGTATGTTGAAATTCAAGGGACGCTTAAGTTTTGTTCAGTACATGCCTAAAAAACCTATCAAACGGGGTATTAAAGCATTCTCCCTGAACGAGTCCAAAACAGGATACACGTGTGCTTGGAAACTGTACACAGGAGCCGACGACACCCAAACTGTTTATGATGCAGACGTACATGTAGATACTAAGTCAGACTGCCATCCACCAAACCTAACAGTTGCAGGAAAAGTCGTCATTGAACTGGTCCATGGACTTGAGAATAAGGGACATGTAATATATTGTGATAATTACTATACTAGCCCAGCTCTTTTAGCTAAACTTGCTAAACTAGGATTCAGATGTTGTGGAACTGTTCGTTACACTACACGGGGAATACCCCAGGCTGCAAACCCCAAAAAACATAAAATGAAGAAAGGAGATGACCCATTTTTGGGGGTGAAAGGTGGGCAATTGTGTATCGTTTGGCAAGACAAAAAATCTGTAACACTTTTAACTAATGTAGGCAACAACCGATTTGTCCAAAAAGCAAATTCGGGGTAATAAGAGGACAAGTGGATTTTGTGATGTTATGAAGCCCAATTGTATTGATGATTACAACAAAAACATGGGTGGAACTGATCTTGCCGACCAATGTTTTCAGTACTATACACTGTAAACATAAATTAGTCATTTTGACTAATAAAAATTAGTCCTGCCCTACGTCTGAAATGACTAATAAAAATTAGTCAGACAAGCCAGATGACTAACATTAATTAGTCAAATATTAGTCAAATGTGACTTATTTTAATTAGTCATCTGACTAAATCCAAAAACGTCTGAAATGACTAAACGTTAGTCATCTGACTTTTGCAATTAGTCATTCAAAGTGATGACTAATCACATTAGTCACACGACTAAGGCTTCATTTCATGTAAAAACAAGAAATTAAGCAAATTAAATCATATAATTTTGTCAAAATATTTATTTCAATGTAATCGGGTTTTACCTTCACTTAACTGTGTAACAAAAATGTGTACTCTTAAAAGAAAGTTTGAATACATTGTCTTAAAAAAGACTTTTTAAACC
>CM055827.1:18632178-18676395 GCA_029582265.1 Zoroaster sp. YZ-2022
TACTTTACCAACACGAGGAAGTTAAAACAATTTTTTAAATTTGCAAAAAAAAAAACATGACTGAAACTTGCAGACTGAATTAATGTAAGTCACATCTTATATTTGATCTACACATGTACATGTTTGTCAAAATGACAATGATAATGTACATACACAGGACACCCATGATAATGTATTTGTTGTTATTAATATTACAGATCAAACTTTTACATAGAATTTCTGACAATCCATAATGTGTACAAAAGTACACTGTAAACATAAATTAGTCATTTTGACTAATAAAAATTAGTCCTGCCCTACGTCTGAAATGACTAATAAAAATTAGTCAGACAAGCCAGATGACTAACATTAATTAGTCAAATACAAGACAAATATTAGTCAAATGTGACTTATTTTAATTAGTCATCTGACTAAATCCAAAAACGTCTGAAATGACTAAACGTTAGTCATCTGACTTTTGCAATTTGTCATTCAAATGATGACTAATCACATTAGTCACACGACTAAGGCTTCATTTTCAGAAAAACAAAAGAAATGAAGCAAATTAAATCATATAATCTTGTCAAAATATTTATTTCAATGTAATCGGGTTTTACCTTCACTTAACTGTGTAACAAAATGTGTATACCTTAAAAGAAAGTTTGAATACATTGCATTATATTAAAGATTTAGTATGAATACACTGTTGAGATCATGCAGTTTAAAGTGTTTTTTTAGATATGTGATGTGTCATACATCACATATCTAAAAATAAAATAAAAAACACTTTAAAGCTGCATGATGCCTCAACGAGGTATAACCGTAATACAAAGTCTTGTTCTTGGGTTTGAATAAAAGTACATTAATAAAACATAATAACTATAAAGTAAAAAAGTAAATTAAATATATCTGGAAGTTCAGCTTCAGTGAATCTCTTCAAATTGCAATAAGTTGGCAAAACAGCAAAACAAATGTAGACACGAGGAATATATACACATCTGTTTATTACCCCCCAATGGTTGGGTTGCAACAGCAAAGGCGGAGATAATAAGCGCACCCCCACACACACACAATAGTAGTACATACATTTTTTGCAATCCAGGTTTCCAGGTTTCTTAGTGGCAAGTAAGTTGGTAACTTACAATTTTTTGCAGTAAATGTAAAAGCAAGTTCAAATATAATGCAACTATAATAGGGCTTGCCCAGGTGTCCAGGTATCCGGATACCCGACCGAAACAATCATTACCCGATTCCATTTTTCGTTTCGGGTACCCGTAAACGACTTTTTAAAATTAGGACTTACCATTTCTGTGGTGTGAACAGAAATTTTTACTATTGAACAATGTAATGTTTACACTTTAAAGAGCAATTTTATTCAAGAGATTAACACTCTGATAACGCCTTTGTAGTATTTTTACGGACATTTTCCATACCTTTTGTCCAACTGTTTGTGATACATTAAAAAACACTTTCGTAGAGAATGTCCTATTACATTGTATACGACAACCCACATAAGTGGGTTTTGTGCAAGAAAAGTTAAGCAAGTTAATCACTACCTTCACCCAAGGTTTGTTTATGCCACAGAGAATGCAATGAGGGTGTGGGTTTTGGCCTTTGAGCTAACCTGTAGTGTGAAATTTACAGAGTCATCGTCGTTAACATTTTAATTTAAAGAACATAAAATAGTTATAGCCTAATTAGAACATTGCTAGACATTACACCATGTATACAAAAACAATTTGATTATTCATGAAACGATCGACTACCGTATCAGTTAAGCGTGCCATTGCTGCATGCTACGCGCGATATGCATGTGCCACTCACTCAAAACGACACCAATTTAGCAATCCAGACACCAGATTATAATCTGTGCTTGATATGTAGGGCAAGATGAAATTGATCTTTTGAGACGTTATCTACTGACACAAATTGGAGAATACATGTTTGCGATGAATACATAGGGAAGAAAACAGTGAATCTCATGCCCGCGTGTTATTTTGTTCGTGGTACATTAAGACAGTAAACTACCGTGGTTGCTGTTCAATAACACTATAACAAATTAAACACCCTACTAATTATTTATCAACTCCTAACACCATGAGGAGAAAGATGCTGTGGTTCGAAACGAATAACGATTAGTTGCATTTATACTACAGGTCCTTTTAGGTTTGGTAAGCAGTTTGCAGCAACTAATTCTCCTATTTATCAATTTTTTTTTTAAATATTTAGATAATTTGAGATGCCATTGAGATGTACCCCGGGTATAGTTCCCTATTTAAAATAAACCATACTTTCAAGAATGTGTTTGCAGATATCTCAAAATATCCAGGATTTATAGTTTCTTGTCATACACCAGTGTTAATACATTTGGTGGAATATTCTATTAAAACCAGACATCCTCAAAGTTACCCCCAGACACTTAATCATCCCCCTTCAAGTTGCAGTTTGAAAGCTAAGTATGCTTTTGAAGTCATCTGAGCGCAACGGCTCATTTCAATACATTTCATATGACTAAAATACTTTTCTTTGCATAAAATAATTCAATGTGTGGGGTCAAGGTTGTTTGTTAAGTGCCTTTTCCCAAACATCAAGTGTAGGCTATACATCCGTGTACATGTACAATGTACATATAGCTTCAGAACTTCAATTTCGATCCAAAAACAAAAGAAAAGATCATTGGATGAAAGCGCACCAAAATTTGCTGCCCATTACAACGCGCTGGGAAGACATAAACAAAAGTATTACTCCAATAATATGACAAGGGCGCAACCACTGGGGGGTCGGGGTCACGACCCCCCTACTTTTATGTGGACCTCCCCAACTTCTGGAACATTTTGGTATTTTATGTATACATGATCCTAGTAATGTCATTCATGACATCACAATGGCTGCTTGGGACCCCCCCCAACTTTCAACACGTGGTTGTGCCCCTTATATATGACTCCCAAGTTGATCTCAAAGGTCTTATCGGGGTATATATAAAACCTGTCATCCCGGATGACTTATTTAAAATAACTTTTAAACCTTCCATTTGGAAATACCCCGGTGCCATGCATTTTTCATAGAATTACTCCGTCTCGCATGTCTCTCATGTGATGCAAACATCATGGTTGTAATGGGGTCGTTGCTTACCTGGATGATTTTCTCATCAAAATTGAAAATACACGGGAGGCTTGTAAATGGCATTTTAATTACTTGTTTTACTTTTATGGTTAGTATTTCATATAAATTGCTCAAAGATGGACAGCCCTTCCACACAATCACCTTGTCTTGGTATCTTAATTCATACCAATGCTCCGAACTCATAAAAATACTCAGGAAAAGGCGTTGATTTTTCCATTGAACCCTACTTCAAGTGTTCGCAGCCATTTACTCTGCAATATAAAAAAATCCCAGACATATTCAAAGTTATTCATCTGTCCAGTTGCAGTTTGGAAGCTATCGCTATGCTTTTGCAAAATCGTATGCGGGCGCAACCCTCATTTTGTATGACTCATTTCAATACGTTCCTTATATGCCCAAAAAAATACAGCAAAGGATCTGCACTTTTTTCTTTCACGCCTACATGTTGTGTTGCTTTTTGTACACCAAAAGGCGTCAACAACAGAAAATGAAAACGGGTATCGGGTATCCGGGAACTTTCCTAGTTTCAGGTGTCCGGTTCCAATCTGGTACGAAAAGCTATAATGCTAAACCCAAAATTTAGCACAAGTTATTAGCCAAAATAAAGAAACCGCTGGTTTGCTTTTTTAAAAACCTTATAAACCGAGTGATAAAATGACAAATGTAATTTCGATGGTCAGAGTGTAACAAACATCATACATGTACCATTACTCAAATTAAATTACAAATTGGAAATAAGGTTTGGCCCTTCCAGACATTGCTTATTACCTTATAAAATTAGGGTGATATTGCAAAGGGAGAACATTATTTTGGCAAGTGATTTCCGTTTTAATGAAAAAAAAGGCGAAAGAATAAATCTCACGAATAGCAACCATAACTGATTCCAAATGTGTTGTAAATTGAAAAACCAGGGGTCTTAATTCTTTTCACACATTCAGTGAATTCAAAAGAGACACCAAGACAACCATCTGTGGCTAAACTTCATTGTTGGTCACATTACTTGTCAAAATAATGTGACCACTGCACGTTCGATTTTCACATTATCCTGTACATTCAGGATAACTTTCTAGAAAGAGTTAGCGTCTTCTTAAAAAACTTACTGATATGCCAAGGTTGAAAATATAAAAACCAGGCCAGGTATCTCCTGAGAGAGGTCCGAATCGTCTCGTTTTAATGTATGGTGCGCCATCTTCCTGTATATCAATGAAGACATAAAACCAAAAATAACTTTACAATTTGATTGTGTACGTGTCTTTTAGGCAAATGATGTCTTTTAGGCAAATGATATTCAACAGATGTTTTGTAGGCATAACGGCTCCCGGTTCAATGTAGCAGAAAAGGAGGTGCAACCAAAACCCGGTGGTTGAACTGCCACTATGCTGCTTTGGACAGCTCTCAACATGAATCAGGAGACAGCTGCTCATTGAGGTGTAAAAAGCATGAAAAAGGTAAATCTTGCTGGAATTCCCGCGAACTACAGACGGCTGGTGTTACCACTGCTGTAAAAGTTCAAATTGGGTATAGCATTCCTCCAGAGTATATACTGACTGGAATGTCGAAATATAACAAATTCTCAAAACCACTTCACTCCAAAGGATGCAGTTTCACTGGCGTTTGCATATAAGTAACCGAAAACTCCTTAGGATTGTTTATGAACTACAGAAACCTCAATTATTTTTAAATGTTTAATTTATTCAATCAATGCATATTTTCCAATTTTAAGCTGCGCTGTAAATTCTTGCATATCAAATACATTTGTGTACTCACACTTATGTACTCACCTCTCTGTAAAGTTGTGTAGCAACATACTGCCTGTAACATACTACCTTTCTCTTAACAAAGCCGGAATACCAAGTATAGCTGCGACAGAAGTTCTACCTCTGAAACAATGTTTATATAAAGAACCCCATTGGTAGTACAAAAATATAATCAATCATTTGACAAAAACTGCTTCTTATTAAAACCCCTCTACCAACTTATTTAGGCAACCTCTGATTGACTAACTGTAAGTAGTTTACCCAAGTGCAAATGTGCTCACATTATGGATAAAAAATGACCTAGACAAACTGAAATAGGTGGATTGTCTGTAACAATGTTGAGGATGAATCACGCAAGACATGAATTTCGCAGATTCTGTTTTTTGCTCTGCCTGAATTTTATATAATTTCTCTTATATGTCTGCACTTCAGGCAGAATAACTTTAATATCATAATCTTCACATCATTCAGAACTTGCTTACATTTATTTATTTTCTGAATGGAGACTAATAATGTTGTATAAGGGGGCTTTAACTAGGTTTATCATCCTAAATACCCAACTGACCTTTTCTAGCTTAATTTCATCCCGTTGCAGAGGGATGTTTATCCAGAAACCTTCTGGTGCAGTCTTCCAATTTCTTTCTTAGCCCAACGACAGCTTCAGGATGGCACTTTCATACTTCTTCAGAATAGCCTGTCCAGAAGTTCTTCTACTCCAGCTCTTGTTTCCTTTACAGGTCTCTTTGAACTCGGATAACATCTGTTAATATCAAGTGAAAGAAAAAAAACATACAAATAAAATTACAAATCGAAATATAGAAAAACCCACATTTGCTCTTTAGTTTACAGACCTCTTTACATGTAATGTCCACTTTATTTTAATCATTTTTTTATTATTTCTGTATTTGTTGCTTTTTGCTTCTTTTGATTTATTGACTGAGATACATTTGTTTTTAAATGGAAGCGACTATAAAGCTCATAAAAGTAAAGTAGTAGGCCTAGTAGTCTGCATTCTTTTATTTAATGAAAAAACAGTAACAATTATATTTACATTTATTTTTGGGAATTAAATTTTCTAAGTCATTGACCAAGCTAAACAAATTTATCAAAACTAATGAAATAACAAATAAAAACAAATTTGAAAATAATAGAAAATAATAAAGAAATAAAGAAAACTGAAATAAAGAAATCAAATAAAAGATTGAAATAAGGAGATTTAAATAAAGGAAATGAGTAAAAAAGGAAAATTTAAAAAATAATACAAAACAAAAGCAAGATTATAATGTGGTCATTCCCAACCCCTACTAAACAGTGACAAAAAAACACAATGGTGCGATGCGGTCTGATGTCATTGCACAGGCATCTTCACTTGCACGGAGAAAATCGTTTATTTTACGAAGAAAAAAACTATTTTTCCTTAGAAAATAAGTATGCATGAAAGTGCAAATAATTTTGAGCCATGTTTCCAGAATACACTCTCTGTAATAAATACCGCATTTGAAGGTATATTTGTAACTTATGTCTTGAGTTGTCGTGGAGTTGCATTGAGTTGTCGTGAAACCGTCGAGTTGACGCTAAATAGTGTGATAAAATAAGGATACTCGCTAATAAACATTCACTTTAATACAACGAAAGCTGGACTTGCCTTGGGAGTTGATGACATTCTGAGTTCGTTGACATTATTTTGATGTTTTGATGGCTTTTGATGAATGCAAGATTGCAGTAGATTATGACCCAGCGTTCTAGCAAACAATATTGCTGTGCACTGACGAAATAATCAAATCCGAACTAATGCATTGACACGTCGATACAATGGCGGCCAATAATGCAAACGTGGCGCGGTTCAATTTCAATGGTACCACGTTCAGCGTGCATGGACAATACGCGAACCGCAAACTACCAGGTTGCGTTCAACCAATAGAACTTAACGGTTGCATAACCAATACCAATTCGTTTTTTCTTTTTCGTATGACGAACTGACGGGCACATTAGTCATGACGGTAATAATGTTTCCCATCCAGGCAGCAAATTGTTTGTGATTTTGTCACCAATTTGAAAGAACATTCAATTATCCCCCGAATTAAAATCAATAGGTGCACAAAATGTTCAAATGTCAACAAATGTTCTGACCATCCATGACCATTTTTCATATGAATTTAATACTACAAAATGTTTTAAAAATATGTGTTTATGAAAAAAGATCTAAGTCCGAATGACTTTGAAATAAACCCCAGCGAAAATTCATTCTGAAAGCAATTATAAACTTGAAATAATCAAGTTTTGCTCATAACGAATGACTTATTTTTATTAGTCACAAACATCAGCAATGATTAACCTAAATTGTTCATTTGTGACTAAACATTATTCCTACGATTGATTTAAAAGTAGTCATTGAGACTGACTAATCCCTAAATTAGTCATTTTGAGCTAATTCTGAACGTTACCAATGACTAACTTATGTTTACAGTTAATATACACTGGTACATGCTATTGACCCAATTTACCTGATGTGCATCATCGCCAATAATCTTGGTTGCGTTATTTTGGATGATCAATGTCCCTGTGTTATACAGTGACCTTAGTGCGAATTTTAGATGACGCTGGTTGTTTAAACGCTTGGGAGTTGACTCCCAAAATGGTGAGCGTGTCACGGTTAACCGGGCTCGTGATGTTGGTGCAAGGGTCCAATAAGTATACTACGGATCCTGAGTTAAAGGATCCATAGTATAACTTTCATGGAGGAAGAAAATTTCTTCCTTCATGGTGCTTTAACCATGGAGCTGTAACAGTACATAGCTCCATGGTTAATAGATTGATTCATTAAGGTTCAGCCCATAATCAATAATTCACAATTGCATATGTGTCCAAAACTCTGAAATCAGCCAAACATTCTTTACTTGGTTCCCTTTGTTACAATCTCATTATAAAATATAAACACACTGCAATCATAAGACTACTTGTAGCTGCATTGTGCAAATTAAGGGTGCATATTGAGATGTACATTCATGTGAGTGCTGCTGTTTGGCAGATGTTATTGTGGGCAAGGCTTAATGGATTGATTTATTATAGAGCAATGTTGTGCTTTTCAATAGTGCATCTTGATTTAAAATAGTTTGTATTGAAAGTTTCAAACTGCCCCGATGCAGTTTAGTGTTAAGATAATATTTGTATATGGTCAGTGTGTATGTATTGTTAACCCTCCTACTGTTTGACCATTTGAAACCATTCAAATTGCCACTTTCAAAAACGGCCATTGGTTTTGTACACATGGTGATACCATTTGAAAAGTGTTGGTACAAGCTTTACTACCATTCAAATCACATTCAAATGGTTTTTGAATGGTGGATACACAACACCTTGGTGTTTCCATAACCGAATGGTTTCAAATGGTGAATGTACTATACAGTGGCTTATAAATCATTCAAATGCACGGTGTGGATACACTACACCTTGGTATGTTTCACAAAACGAATGGTTTCAAATGGTGCATCAACTTGTCTGAAAAAGGCACCAGAAGTAGGAGGGTTAAATGAGGATAATAGTTTTAAATGACATATGTATGTACATCTATGTAAATGTAACTGCATACATGTACATGCAGTACAGTATAGTGTGTTTGTAAAAAAAACATATGAGTGAGATAAATACACAATCTACAAGTATGCAGTTACCACACCATTAGTATACACAATTACTGATAACTTTGTTTGTAAAAAAATGGGAGAATGAGATGACAAGCATTTTGTCCAAGTTTTATCCCATTACGTACTAATAATGTTGGTGATTGTTCTAACTCAAAAAAAGAGAAAAGTGTCTGGGTAATTAAGAACAACAGGGTGTCTTAAAATGTGTTTTAAGGTTGCACTGCTGTAAAAGTATCAATGTAATAAATTAACATGCATAATATTTTGTGAAACCCACCTTCCACATTTTTCACTATATACTACTCAAAACAATTTAGGGAACACGTTGTGTTGCATGTGTTACTGCAAGAGGTGGTCACACCCGTTATTGAAATGTTCCATGAACCGGGATTTTCATTTGCAATCCCCTCTCTCTTTCAGTAGTCATGTCATGAAATGTGTAATCACTACATGCATCCTTTATCATCTGTTTCATTGTGCAGTTGTTTCTCATCAATTCTGTGAAACATTGTGTTTATCTGAAATAAATGATCTTGCTTTAACTGAGATTATTCCAGTGTTCCCTAAATTGTTTTGAGTAGTATATTTAGAATAATACCTGAAATATTGAAGAAAGGCTTAGTTTTGGATGATAAGTCTAAAGTCTAAACCAGTAAACCTAAAATAAGATTGTGTTGAACGTACGTACACATGTGTGTCTCATAATCATTGCAGCCCAACTGTGTGGATTATGGTGAAATTCTGTCACATTTACCAAGAAGATGTTTGTTACTCTTGCTGCAAATGTTTTGAAAGCAGTTAGTACATATTGATCATGTGTGTTTTTCAGTTTTTTGTATATTTATATGTTTTATTATTTAGTTCCATGTGATTAAATGAGCAGATAATTGAAATGACATAAATGTCGAGTTGCAGGCTCTACTATAAACTCAGTATTCACCACTCTTCAATTGAAATGATAATTATAAAGATGATGCTGCATTCACAAAAGTATGACTACCTACAACGGGTGTATCATCAACGTCAGGCTTCCTTCAGTACAAATGATGTTTCTTGAATGATGTCATCATAGAAATGTGACTATAATGGATGATTCAGTGTCAGCATTCCTTCAGTACAAATGATGTTTACTGACTGATGTTTCATCTTAGAACGCCACTACAATGGACGAATTCAATATTAACACTCTTCAGGCATGTCAGGACTAATGATGTTCACTGGAAGATCAGATTACATCAATTAAATGTGAACAGACCCTTAATAAACTAATAATAATAATAATGTGTGAATGGTTATATGGCACGTATCCACCAACTAAGTGGTGCTACAAGGCGCATTATTATTATCCCTGCTCATAAGGCTCATAAATCATTATATACCTGAAACCATCTCAGCTCCTGGGTATACAGCTCAGTTGCTGCCATTTCGGAAAGAACGCATATACACATGTAGAGCAAACCAACTCTGCCTTCACAGGTACCCATTTAACCCCTGGGTGAGAGAAGCAATTATGATTAAGTGTCTTGCTCAAGGACTGACAAGTGTCACAGCCGTGATTCGAACCCACATGGAAGATGTTGCTAACACAGAACTTGAATCGGTAAGCTAGACCGCTCGGTCTCCATTGCTTAAAGTTAGTACAGTATATCTAAATATCAGCAGTTATTTGTAATAGAAGCAATATTTGATGTGCAATGTGCTAGTAAGAGTTTGCCCTTGAATACCCGTGAAGATAGTCAACATGAATTACAGTAAATTGTTATTAGAGTTATTGGTAGAAAGTCATCCACGCAAAAACCATATTACCGTGTTCAAAAAAACTTCTAATAGCGTGTACATACAAAATCAATTTTAATCTAATATTGTTATGTTATGATACAAACACTACAAAAGCAGCTCATCTGTAACAAACTCTTGATAGCACAGTGCATTGTCAATCCTGGAATCATTTGAGACAAATTGTTAGTGCTTTGTATACGAGCAATAAAGTGATAACTTATTCTGATTTACAGTACAAATATTGGTTAAATGTTTAATTATCATTTTAATAGCAAAACTAATTTGCTTATTTCAATAGCAAATTTGTTATAGACATTTATTCTGATTACAACGAACCTGTGCTCTCAATATTGACAAATCAGCATGAAATTATGGTTAAGTTTTATGATGATTATGATTATACAGTTCATACGGATACCAACACTTCAGAGAAACATGTCTATCTGAAATGTACTGTATTGGTCCAAGTCTGGAATGAAGCATTTAAAGATGTAGATTTGTTTCATACCTTTCCTTTTTGTGTTACCAATATAAAATATAATGTGTCAACTAAAGCCTTTAGCATCATCACATATGGAACACAAAAGTGCTTTATTTTAACTCTGCAGTAATGTATCACCAGCCACAAGTCCACAAAGCACTGTGTGTACAGTACAAACTGTTTATTTTTTCCCAATACAAAAGCACATGTAAACTTTTCATAAACATGTAAGTTTAATATTTTTTCATTCAGCTATAAGGACATCTCCTTTGACATCCAGCCAGACCCTTATTGTGAAGAGATATTTTGAAAGATACAAGTGTTATGGATCATTGCAACCAAGCAGTAAACAAAAGTAAATTGATATGATTTGTTCTTCTTCTCATGCTCTAAAAGAGCCCATACTTGTATGCATGTACTTTGCAATAGCTTTTTACTTGTTTCTGAGCACTGTGGTAAATCAAGAGTTTGTCACATTGAATGATCTAGATTTCAATACAACAGTGTTTTAGAAAGAGAGTCAAGATGAGCCCTGTAAATCAGGGGTAGTCATTTTGTTAAGAAATCTGCATGTATATAATAAGAGTGAAATCATTTGGCCCTCTCAAACAGTCTCAGTCGTTAAACCTTTTAATTGTCGGTCTTGCAGCTTGGGACGGGTACCTTCATACCTGTCATGTATTTTGTGCGTGACGGGTGAATCCCGGGCTTTCTGCACTTATTCCATTTTTTTCCTCATGCAGTGGCCGTCATTCCGGACCCGTTAATTGTGCGCTTGCACTCCTCTGTGCTGAGTCAGGTGTTTTGCCGTCCCGGACCCATCTGTGTTAAATGTACCAACGACCACACTGCCTCAGCGCCTGCGAACTATAACATGCAACAGCCATTCTTACAATTCGTGCACATCCCGTCAGTGTGTGTTGTGATCTCACGTGTGCAATGTACCGTGTGTTGGCTACTTAATGTACAGTACATGTACCGTTCATACAATTCACGGGTACTGTGCAGCGCAAGCCCTTCGTTTCTTTTTTCGCACATCATCACTGCAATTTTCTTCATGGAGCTGCAACATCACATGTAACATTCCCACTCCCCAACTCTACAATTTACCCATATTTTTTATCACCGCTTTCCCACTCACTGAGTGCCAGAACTTGCGTTTCACCATTGAGCAAGTATGAGTATGGTTTCACACACCCACTCCCTCATATTGCAGTAATTCCCATCTTTACTTTCACCAAATCACAACACTCATTAGGGAAGCTACTACAATGGAATCTTTTATCAAAACGAAACTTTCAGGGATACAGCAATCTTCAATTCTAAGGACCTATACTCTAAGGGGAGTGCTTACTTTAAAAAAAAAATTCTGCTATCCACCATGCGCTTGTAACCGTATATCCTGTTGGTTTGTTGGCAGTATACCCGACACTGACAGATACAGAAACAAACACTTTATTTAATTGTAATATCACCACCACCTGATTTCCCCTTTACACCCTCCTCCCTCCTCCTCTACTAACCACGTTTCCTACCGCCCCAAGCTTGATCATCTGGATTGTGTGACTGCTCTTTTAAAGCTTAAAGTGAAAGTAGTCCCTGAGGGATGACACGTGCATTTTCAGCAAATGAACACATACTCAGCTCTATATTGAAAATTATCGAAAATGTTAGTCATAGTAATCTCTCACCTGATTTTATCCACTTGTACTCCTCATTTTTCTTTCTATACAAAAAGGTAATCCTATAACCATTATAATTGAATAGTGTATGATAACACTGTATTTTGTTTCCTTTCAGAAAATGTAATTCATCTCTACATGATGTCCTGTTGAAGCCACACAATCAGCACTGGGATACATTATAAGAATTTTAAATATTAATTATTTGGCTTTATGTCCGCTTAAAGCTACAAAATCATCAAGACATACATGTACATGGTCTCTATATGCTGTATTTAGCATAAATTATCATGCTATTTAAGTAAGATGGAAACATGGCTAATAATGACACATTTAAATGACTTTAGTTTAGGTGGACTAAAGTACAAGAAAGGACAGTAGTCATCTGAATAAAACGCATTAAAACTGAAATGTTCATGAAATTTACCTCGATTTTCTTATCAGCATAGATTATATATGTAATGTCACATTTGTTGTCACTTTGTGAATTTTGATGTGCTTAGCTGTATTTTTGGGGATCAGTTGTAATCTGTTCAAGGGTTTCATATGTATTTCATAAGAGTTCTTATAAACTTTTCTTTAAAAAAACAATGATAATTGCTTATGAGGAATGAAAGAACTGAAACAGTGACCTGTCATGTTTTATATGCTTATAAAAGTTGGCAAAGCCAAGGCAGTCATCAATTAATCAAAGTTGAGAGAAAATCAAGAATGGCATCTCTGAGAGACCAGATCGACTTTAATCAACACTATCTTAAATGAATTTATAAACATTTTTCATTTACTCAACTCTGTTCTCTTTAAAATATGATTACCAAACAACATCACAAATATTGAATATTACCATCGCTTATTACTAACGTTTATAATGGGTAAATTTATAGTACTCAAATGTACACATAAACAAATTATTTGTTTAATTAATCGCTAATAGCTAAACAATTTTACATGTTTTCATTTTATATAACCTACAGGGTACTCTGACCATGCTGTACTTTTGTTCACATTTTGACCTCGGCTTACATTGTATCAATGAAATAATATGTAAAAAGTTGTTAATGGCCTTATGTTTCGACTCTAGCAGAGATTGTCAAAATTGCTATTACACAGTTTAAAATAAGTAATGCCAGTAATTAATTTGATTACAATATCAGAGTTCTGTAAAAGCCTAAATTAATATCCAAAACTACATTAAATTTACATTATTATGTAAAGCAAATAAATTAATTAATTAAAATAGGAAATAAAAAAACAAGAGCTTAGTGGAATGCTTGTATCATTGCTGTTGGAATTTGTAATAATAAAATATTACAGTTGTACTGTCATTTTCGCTTTATTCTATTCAAATCAAATGAACCAAAGCGAGACTTCAAGGGCAAGGTATTTGGTTCCCTCTTTGTTTCAAACACAATCGGTATTTGACTATCGCATAATGCAGGCGCGGATCCAGGAATTTTTTAGACGGGGGGCACACCCAACACGAACATTTTATTTCCTATGCTAACATTGTATATTGTTTGTAATCATGTTTTTTTCCCCTTTGTTTTCGCGCCTTAAGCGCCCAGCAGGGTAGATATGTGAGCGCTACAAATCTTTATTATTATTATTATTGTTATTATTATTAAATGCGAGCGCGAAGCGCGAAGCGCGAAGCCCTTACGGCGTTGGGTCCTGCTTAAGGGCCCCGGAAAATTTTGGATTCTGGATGCTCTGGTGCAATCTGAGGCGATTCCTGGCCAGTTTCACCTGACTTTTTTTGCAAAAGTTTTCAAGATTATATATATATATATATATATATATATATATATATATATATATATATATATATGCCGTTATTTTTAGCAATGTCATGACTACAACAATATAAGTTTTTCCCTCCCCGATTTTTGGCATTTAATTTGCAGTTTTTGACTTCAGTTTTAATTTATCCGGAATTCAGTCCTGTTGAAATTTTCAAGAAAAGGGCTTGATTTCATACTGTTCCTTGCCCTGTGTTAAAACCATCAGCTGCAAGACTCATCGTACTTCGCAGGCCTATGCGTACTGGCGTAGAATCCGACAGTAAATTTACATCGGCGATTGTAATTTCCACACGGTACCTGACCCTTCTTCAGATGAAACGGAACAATTTGTAGACGTGGAGGAATTGGGTCAAGAAACCAGACTAGCTTGCTTTGCACCCAATCATAGACTACCGATTGCAAACGAAATGTAGACTAACTAATTTTGGGAAGTATTTGAAAAAAGTCACTATAATCATCATTGGAAATTTATACAAAAAATCCA
Organism: Zoroaster sp. YZ-2022; assembly: GCA_029582265.1. Taxonomy (NCBI): domain Eukaryota; kingdom Metazoa; phylum Echinodermata; class Asteroidea; order Forcipulatida; family Zoroasteridae; genus Zoroaster; species Zoroaster sp. YZ-2022. Next base: position 18,646,910 of record CM055827.1, read on the forward strand.
CTTTTCTCAATAATGACAGTACACCAAACTGAAGGCGCTGTTCACCTTGGATGGTGGCTTTATTTTTACTCTACCTTAATTTTTAATCCTTTTTATCAACCTTTTATGAGACACATCGTTGGATATTTTTATTACCGAAGCTTCTGTGGAAAATCAAATATAATATAAAAAGAAACTGCAATCAATTAATTGCCATAATGAGGCTGTGTTAAACTTTATGAAGTCATCTCCATTAACTAAATTCGTGGAGGAAAATTGTCTTTAAGAATGGGTTGACTAAAATAAATCAATCAGTTCCTCAGAAGATTGCTAAGGGCTAACTGAGACTGGCCTGAAAGTCCATCGAAGAGAAATTATACTTCACACTGGTTAGACCACATCTTTTGATATGGGAGCACTGCTTGGAAACACCATATCACCAAAACATATCTTCGCTTGAAAGAGTCCAGAGACGAGCTGGCGTTCAGAGCGGCAAGACCTGCCTGTCGAACTTACGGCAGAAGTCAGTTGCTTTAAACGTCGACTTTCTGCCGTGTCTAATTCAAATACAGTGAAATCTCGATAAGTCAAATTCTCAGGGAATGAACTCAAACTTCGACTTATGCGGAGGTTCGAGTTAGCCGAGGTCGCCATTTTATCCCCCCCCCCCTTGCGTGCATAAATTACCGTACGCCCGTAAAGTAACCTATTGTAGCACAAGATGCAACATTTTAAAATTTGTTATAAACGTCTTACATATTTATTAATTTGTTTCAAATGGCATGATTTTTGTTTTAAAGTTTTCCAAAAATATAAAATTATTGTTAACGCTTTCGAAATCAATGATGACCTACCTTATACAACCTATTGGTGTGAGATTTGGCTACGCAACAGAGCTATACAAAAAAGGATTGAGCGCATTTTCAGCACCGCGTTGACGTTAGCCTTGGCGTGTTTTGAAACGGTCAAGCCACCCATCACTGCAGCTGAAGTCTGGATGTCCTAACTTCTTGCCAAAGACCTGGCCTTTTCTTGAAGAATTGGACCCGAAATCGGAATGTTTTCGGCCCGTACAGCTTTGAACCAGGTCAAAGCAGCCTCTTCAACATCGGGAAAAGCCACCTTTCTCATGCGTTTCCGACCTGCTGAATAAGACTCATTGTTGAACTGTTCCAGCAGTTTCTCCTTATTACACGTAATGTAAATGTTTGGGTCATTATTTGAATTAGATACGGCAAAAGTTCGACGTTTGAAGCAGGCCTATAAACAAAACTTACTAACTAGTAACTAACGGAGAGATAATACGACCATAATTTTGTTGAGATGCATCACAGCCTTGCATTCAAGGCTATATTCACTGCAAAGGAATTTTGGCAAGGAGCCCAGATAATTAAGCTGCTCAAACGAAGTATAGGCCTACTACGTGATGTACTTTTGTCAAAGAACGTTCGTGGTTTTTGGGTACAAATACAACTTTATCATGAGACGATTTTCTCTTTTAAAAGCCAAGGTCTATTTGTTTGTGGCACCAATTTCAACGATCAACAAAAAAATACATGGTTTCATTACTGGACATGATGGCACTGGATATTTTATTAATTGAAAAGAATGTGTGCGTTTAGGCCACTCAAAAAGGATTTTGGCAAAACTAGCAAATCATTCAGTCAAGTGATCAGTTGTTTCCTGCTGGCTGTGGCCATTTAACCGGTAATAAACTCCCCCAAGAGGATTAGATGTTGAGATGGAGAGAGTTGAAATCCCCGAGCTCCGGGAAATACTTCTGTTTTCTCTCAAAAGAGGGTTTCAGTTCCATGGCATGATTGATACCGGTAACCTTTTTTTCTTGTTGCATTTTTCAGTATTTATTTTATGCCAAAAGTAGACACAGCAGATGTTTAATATTGTCGCCGGTATTTTTTTTAGGCTACTCCTCCTTTTCTCTGACCTCCCCCTTTTTTTCCCCTTTTTTTTCCCCGTTTTTTTTGTTTTCCTTTTTTTTTAAACTCAATTTACCCGGGGGGCACGTGCCCCCGCGGCCCCCCCCCCTGGATCCGCGCCTGTAATGACAAGGAGGATCGTGGCAGTGTTATTCAGTCAACCACGGATGGATCGGTGTGGGGGTCGACGAGTGACTTATTAATATATTTATTTGCTTATTTCGTTTTGATGGATGACGGCACATTAAAATGTTATATTAATTATAATACAGCACAAGACTTGGTTGAATGGTAAGAGATGCCATGGGGAATATATAAGAATCACCCAAGACTTCTATACTACCGTTTTAGTATAATAATTTTAAATTCTTCCAACCGTAAGTTCCGGTTCAATCATGTGAAGTCATACACAAAAAAATTTCCTCATAATATGGGTGTCAATTGTGCCAAATTTGGTAAAATTCAAATTTTTTCTGAAGATAGCAAAAATATACATTTACAGAATAGTGATTCAGAATATTTCTTCACTTAAACATTTCTGGTTTTGAAAGAAAGGAGAGGTCAAATTAGGGTCATGTTTGTGAACGAAATGTGGCATAGTTCAAGGTCTTTAAGATGAGGCAAAGATTGTGAAAATATCTTTTGTGCTGCATGAGATATGACTTTTTGAAATATTAAACTTTGATTTAGTGAATTCGATATCTGATGCCTTAACTATGACGTCACAACCTAGGATACAACTACATGTTAAGGTCTAACCATGTGTTAAGTTTTAAGGTTCTGTACCAGAAAAATGCTGAAAATGTTTTCGCCTTAATCTTTTTAATTTATTTATTTATTTATTAATGATAATGAAACATATTTGGTTATAACATAAATTAAAATGAAACAAAATTCACACACCATTTAGAAATTTGTTAATTTATTTATTTATTAATGATAATGAAACATATTTGGTTACTACATAAATTAAAATGAAACAAAATTCACAGACCATTTAGAAATTTGCTAACCAGCTAACCAAAACCAATATTTAACAGTAAACACCCAACAATTTTGGAAAAAATTACCAACCATTTTGTTTGTCTAGACTCTTTTTTGCCACATTGTTTATTAAACAATCATTGTGGGAAATTTATTGATGCTTTTCGTTTAAAAATTGTACACATTATTCCAAGTAAATTTAATTCACCCCGAGGTGAGGTGTGTGCAGGTCTTGTACAATACAATTTCAAATTGGATCAAGTGTTATAATATTTAAATGTTTGGTTCAGTTTTTTAAAACAATACTTATAGGGAAGAGACAACACAATGTAATTTGAAGGATAACTGTAAAATAAAAAGAAACAAACAACACTGAAATGATCTTCTGATTGTTACATGTATATGTATTTATTTGTCATTAACTGTTGAAAATACATTTTCATAAATAGTCATTTTAAAGTTATTCTTTAAATGTGGCAATATCTTCACGATCAACAGAGCATGGAATCAGAGTTCAAGTTCTAGTTTAACTCAGTGACTGAAAATAATACTCACATGATAAGGTCATATTCGCGTTGCTGCTGCATAAATGAGCCAGTAATTTTCAGTCACTATGTTCGTCTTAAACTAGGACACCAATTCCATGCCCTGTTTGTAGAATGTCTGCTCTGATCGTGACGATACTGTCTGTTTAACCAATTGTGTTTATGGGATTGATGGTCAGTACTATCCCAATGCGAGCATACAAATAAATAGGAACTTCAATTGGGTGATCTGGCAAAAGGTATTCCAAGGCTGACACACCCATGCAATGAAGATTGGGGGGGGTATGTTTACTATGTTTATATGGCCCAACTGCCAGGGATTCACTGTCGGCAATATACATTTTACTAGATCACCAACAGATATTGCTTAATAACTACAGAGGGACGAAGAATAATGGGTCATGCTAACAAAACACACAACATAGAATGCCCTCATATGTTATTATCAGGATGATGGATTGATATAACTTCAGAAAAATTATGGAACTTTAGAAAATGATCCTTTCAGAACAATGCCTTTAAGTTAGGTTTTACAATGGAATAGAAATTTACATGTGACGTCTTCCTTCCTCCATGATGTAACTGTTTCATTATCTCAATAAAGGTGGTGATATTTGTTTCTGGTCTACTTTAGTGAGAAAATTAAGTGCCAATATAAAGTAAACTGCAATGCAGCCATCACCACACAAGACATAAGCACTACTAGTATTATGAGGAACTACAGACACTAGTGTAGCTAAATTAGCTATAGTGTAGCTAAATTACCAACTCGTACTCCACCGGATGTCAACCTGTACACATGCCAGTAAATATTCAGTAATAAATATTTTTACAGGTCGAGTTGACCAAAATGAGTATGAGTTGGTAAAAGTAAGAGTTGGCACGCACACAAGTTGACCTGTTTTCACTGGGAAAGAATACAACATTGTGGATAAAGTTTAAACAGAATTGCTTTTTGAAAATAAAAATCACAATCTTCAATGTAGGTTGGTGGGGTCATGTGAGTGGATCATAGGGCAGTCAGGAGGAATGCAATCATCCACACACACACACACACACATTTACAATAATTGTACAACAGATTTATTGGTTACCTTGGGGCTTGTGTTTTAGATGCTTTCTAGGCTGTTGAACTGATTCTCACTGATGCCAGCCATTGCATCTAATTCCAATTACTCAGCATACTGGAGAGCTAAAATACAAAATATAAAGAAATGTTCAAATGATTCTGTGAAAAAATAAATTCTGAATAGGGAAAGACCAACATGTATTACTCCAGTAAGAGAATGCCCTTTATAATTGCAAAAACAACCTTCATCACCCCTACCCCATTTGCATTTTCCATCCTGAATTTTGGTGTACACATGTTGTCCACCAACACACCTGCATGTTTATTTTCCAATTAACTCATATTAACTCATCCCTTGGCAGCTTTTTCTTCATTTATTAGTTTTCTTTTTTTTATGCAGGCTCTTCATCTTGTTTTATGTTATAAGACCTGACCTTTCTTTAAAGCATAGAGGGACAGACTTTTTATGTTTAATAATAACAAAACAACAAATGTAACCTAGCTCAGAAAAAACAGGGGCCCCTATGACAATTTTGTGACTACAACTAGCAGACTAATCAAGTAAAAACATCTCTTTAGGTTGAGTTAGGGATATATTTCGCTGACACGAAGAACATGCAGAATTGCAGAAGAGACAACAACACACGAACATGTATATATTTACATGGATTTGCATACATGTACTGTACAGGCGAGTTACACAATGAAGTATTTTCCAACGATGCTCTTTTGACTTTGACTGCATGGCACAGTTTTTAAACTTTTTTCTGGACAATATAGCATCTATCCATGCTCAGTCATTATCCTTAGTTAAAATTCAAACGTAAAATCATGTAGGTACACTGCAAAAACAGGGAAAGAGTAGACTCAATATAGTTTTTACGAAATAGATGCAGTACAACAGTTTCGTCCGTCACGAACCTCCATTGGATTGTGCATGCAATAATTATGTCTACGATAGGCCTACTTTACAAACGCACATTCTAGGCCAATAAACCTCTAAATAATGTCTACTTACCTCTTAATAATGCAATTATATTTTCCTCTTTCTCGGTAACCCATTTTATTTTCTTGTATTTTGCTTTGGAGTTAAAAAGAACGGCAAAATTCCTCAGTATTTTTTCATGTAAACGAGAATTGTGATAAAATGTCACGTGATCACTGATACGCAATGTGACTGGAGATTGCCTCGACAGATTGCCTCAAAGTAGAAAGCCAGCTAGTATAGTCTACTTATTGCCACTGGATTGCATGAAATGCCACACAGGGCAATCTCCGAGCAATCTCATTGCCAGCAACTTTTATTGCCTGAAAATTGCCCGAAAATTGCCCCGAGTGACAAGGCCTTTACGTTGTAGGCCAATCATATATTGCTGTGTGTACGTATTCTGTGCACGCGCGATATGTCTATTCGTACATACAGGGAATAGTAATTCAGCGTATTGTTTCATTTAACCTTCCGATTTCGACCGGAAGGAAAGGTCAGATTGGGGTCATGTCTGAAAACGAAATGTGACATAGTTCAAGATCTTTAGGATAATAAAAAGATTGTGAAAATATCTTCTATGGTTCATGAGATATGATTTTTTGAAATTTTGAAATGTTCAACTTCCGGTTTCGACCGGAAGGAGAGGTCAGATTGGGGTCACGTCTAAAAACGAAAAATCACATAATTCAACATCTTTCAGATGGTGCAAAGATTGTGAAAATATCTTTTGTGGTTCATGAGATATGAATTTTTTAAATATTAAACTTTGATTTAGCGTAATTCGACACCTGATGACGTAATCATGACGTCACAGCAAACGGTTTCGTCTGCCTGATATGTTCTGTTTATGTGTTAAGTTTGAAGGCTGTAAATGCTCAGCAAGGATGCCTTTGTTGCCGGACAAGCGCCACTGAGAAGAAGTAAAAAACAAAAAAAAACAGTATTAAAAACAATAGGTGTTCGCGCTGCGCGTTCGAACACCCAAAAAACGAACAAAATAATAGGTGTTCGCGCTGTAGCTCGAACCCCTAAGAAGAAGAAGTAACAAAAACAAAAAACGTACAAAAACAATAGGTGTTTCGTGCACATACCCGAACACCTAAAAAGACAATGGAAGATCGTGTCAAAGCACTCCATGTAGTAATAATATTGACAACAAAGGTACCAGTGAATACAACAGTATTAATAGCCGTAAAGATACGTCACCCTTACACTCACAAAACAGTCAAGACAACTGTCAAAGGGATAAGAGGTCAGTGGTTTCGAGTCAAAGCACCCCGCCAAATACTACATGCCCCATCAGATCCCATACGTGTACGCCAGAAATCTCCAAGAATGTTCCTCCACATTGTAATAATTCGATCCCACTATCACAAAACAGCAGGGATTTGTATTGTATTTGTGGGCAACCTTCTGATTTAACCAATATGATCGTTTGCGATTTCTGTAGTTCATTGTACCATTATGCCTGTTTGAACATCGAACCCAAATCAAATAATTAAAACGACAATACTATATTTATTTGCGGTATGAGAGGTTGCAATGCGGGGAAAAGAGTTTTTGGCCAGAAAATCATTTCTACACATGAACAATCCCAAAATCATGGTGAACATCGTTTTTTTTTCTTCAAAAGTCTGACTCAAATAACACTTCTGCCGTACAAACAAACTTACCGCAGACTAATCAACACGGCAATATTAATTTCAAAGTATCTATCTGGCTAAAAGAAAATGATAAATATTTCAGCGGACATTCATTTTACTCGGACAACTCAAATTCAATCAATGCCACTCCTGAGCTTTCAGCAATAGACATTGTCTCTTCGCCACACTTACAATCAAGTAGATCTTCAGACGACGACTGGCTACATAACCAGTTTTCATCATATAGTAAGGGTAAATTTGTAAAGCAAAACACAGATGCCCATGTCTGAGTATTCGGAAAAATCCATCTCACGATTGGATCCACTGGATCCACTGGATCCTAGTATTTCAGGAAACAACTCTTCACACAGTGAAGACGTGAACAAAATTTTACCCGGGGATGTTATTTTAAATATGTGCACCAACAAAATTACAAATAAAAACTAGAGCTTAAGTGTTTGTTAGAACAAACACACGGTGTTCGAGTCAACTTCCGGTTCAATCAAATTATCATCGATGATGTCAATATCATATTGTGCAAGGGTTTATCATCTTTTATAATAACAATATCAATTTCATATTCAAAAGACATATCAATTTTGCGTTAGAATGTGTTGAATTTGAACTTCCTGTTTGGACAGGAAGTAAAGGTCACATTAGGTGGTTTGAAGGTCATATATGACCTCCTCATGATTATGAAAAAATAACAAATTTGTCAACTTGTACATCAAATTGAAGCTATGAGATATGACCTTTTAAAATTTGTAAAAATCGTTACTTCGTGTGCCACTAATTGAACCATTGGCAAGCATTTATGGTAACTCATTTCACAAGAATTACAAGCTATTAATGTAAGGAATTCAATTGTGTTTTTGTTTTCTAAAAGGTCATTTAGTTCTTGAGATATTGGCTGTTGAACTTGGAAAAGTTGTGAGATTTAAGCAATAAATTAGAAATTAAGTGTGACTTGGAACACAATGTTTTTTATTTTAAATATTGACACTAGCCCAACACATGCTTTTCAAAAACCATGCTAGATGATAAATCAACATTAAAAATCACTCATATGAAAATAGTTTGCCAGGGTTGTAGGTAGCCAGATCAACCTATTCAGCGTTATTATGGGCATAAAGTCACAAAGTTGATTTAGGGTAGAAGGGAACTACATATATAGTAACTGGATTAAACTTGGCTGCAAATTCAAAGAGCAGGAAGTGTGGGTTAAATTGTTTGGGAGAGTTGGGGGTTACTGAAGACACTGAAACATGGAAGACCATATAAATATTTCCCCTTTCCTTTCCTTCAGCTAATTAGCCTTTCATTAGAAAACAAGCTCATAACTACTACATGATAAAGTTGGAAGAAAGGTTGCATCCGTGCTTTCCATCTTCCACTGCCCCCCGCAGAAGAGTTGTCATAAAGTAAATAATTCCCAATTCAAACAAAATTAAATGTAATTATATCCACTGGATCAAATCTGATAATTGGTTGCCCTTTTCAGTTTGTTTATGGAAAAACCTTTCAATTTTAGATTTAAATGAAGCCAACATTGGTATTTATCTCTTGTACAAAAATAAATGTAATCTTTATTTATAATAATACTTCACTTTCAGGTTAAGTTTATAAAAAAATATAATGATAAATTGACAATGATAGTGACACTGTAATCAAGCATCTCCTTATTGTGACATGTTAAACTGTCTTTGTTTTCACCTATACTGCAAATAATTAAAAAATAATTAATAAAATTTGAAAACAACTTCTACATTGATTTTTACATTTTCAAGGTTGTACACATGATTGGCAAAATGTCTGTAGCTGCATCCATACTACAGAATTACAACCTAAAGATCAGATGCCATTTTGTACATAAATTGTTAGACATTGAAATAATCAAAGAGTTGTATGGGTGCTTGTAAATTGCTAATAAAGCAATGAAATACATATTTATTTTAACTGTCTGTTGGGTTTCATGACTTGACTTTTCACTTCCTTCCCCCACAATCAATTGAAACCACTTTGTTGACCTGTTTAACCTACTTGTAACCAATCTAGAAATGAGTGTACATGGTCTTACACATGTAACAAGTGAAATGACTTCAGTGTAAATGAACCCAAACCATGATCCTTTTGTTGACAAGATAACAGAATATATCCACTGGATCAAATCTGATAATTGGTTGCCCTTTTCACTTTGTTTATGGAAAAACCTTTAAATTTTTAGATTTAAATGAAGCCAACATTGGTATTTATCTCTTGGTATTAAGTCTTGTACAAAAATAAATTTAATCTTTATTTATAATATACTTCACTTTCAGGTTAAGTTTATAACAAAAATATAATGATAAATTGACAATGATAGTGACACTGTAATCAAGCATCTCCTTATTGTGACATGTTAAACTGTCTTTGTTTTCACCTATACTGCAAATAATTAAAAAATAATTTATAAAATTGATTGGCAAAATGTCTGTAGCTCTGCATCCATACTACAGAATTACAACCTAAAGATCAGATGCCATTTTGTACATAAATTGTTAGACATTGAAATAATCAAAGAGTTGTATGGGTGCTTGTAAATTGCTAATAAAGCAATGAAATACATATTTATTTTAACTGTCTGTTGGGTTTCATGACTTGACTTTTCACTTCCTTCCCCCACAATCAATTGAAACCACTTTGTTGACCTGTTTAACCTACTTGTAACCAATCTAGAAATGAGTGTACATGGTCTTACACATGTAACAAGTGAAATGACTTCAGTGTAAATGAACCCAAACCATGATCCTTTTGTTGACAAGACAACAGAATATATCCACTGGATCAAATCTGATAATTGGTTGCCCTTTTCACTTTGTTTATGGAAAAACCTTTCAATTTTTAGATTTAAATGAAGCCAACATTGGTATTTATCTCTTGGTATTAAGTCTTGTACAAAAATAAATTTAATCTTTATTTATAATATACTTCACTTTCAGGTTAAGTTTATAACAAAAATATAATGATAAATTGACAATGATAGTGACACTGTAATCAAGCATCTCCTTATTGTGACATGTTAAACTGTCTTTGTTTTCACCTATACTGCAAATAATTAAAAAATAATTTATAAAATTGATTGGCAAAATGTCTGTAGCTCTGCATCCATACTACAGAATTACAACCTAAAGATCAGATGCCATTTTGTACATAAATTGTTAGACATTGAAATAATCAAAGAGTTGTATGGGTGCTTGTAAATTGCTAATAAAGCAATGAAATACATATTTATTTTAACTGTCTGTTGGGTTTCATGACTTGACTTTTCACTTCCTTCCCCCACAATCAATTGAAACCACTTTGTTGACCTGTTTAACCTACTTGTAACCAATCTAGAAATGAGTGTACATGGTCTTACACATGTAACAAGTGAAATGACTTCAGTGTAAATGAACCCAAACCATGATCCTTTTGTTGACAAGACAACAGAATATATCCACTGGATCAAATCTGATAATTGGTTGCCCTTTTCACTTTGTTTATGGAAAAACCTTTCAATTTTTTAGATTTAAATGAAGCCAACATTGGTATTTATCTCTTGGTATTAGGTCTTGTACAAAAATAAATTTAATCTTTATTTATAATATACTTCACTTTCAGGTTAAGTTTATAACAAAAATATAATGATAAATTAACAATGATAGTGACACTGTAATCAAGCATCTCCTTATTGTGACATGTTAAACTGTCTTTGTTTTCACCTATACTGCAAATAATTAAAAAATAATTTATAAAATTTGAAAACAAATTCTACATTGATTTTTACATTTTCAAGGTTGTACACATGATTGGCAAAATGTATGTAGCTCTGCATCCATACTACAGAATTACAACCTAAAGATCAGATGCCATTTTGTACATAAATTGTTAGACATTGAAATAATCAAAGAGTTGTATGGGTGCTTGTAAATTGCTAATAAAGCAATGAAATACATATTTATTTTAACTGTCTGTTGGGTTTCATGACTTGACTTTTGTGGTTACACACTTCCCTCCCCCACAATCAATTGAAACCACTTTGTTGACCTGTTTAACCTACATGTACTTGTAACCAATCTAGAAATGAGTGTACATGTGTAAGAACACATGTAACAAGTGAAATGACTTCAGTGTAAATGAACCCAACCATGATCCTTTGTTGACAAGAAAACAGAATATATATCCACTGGATCAAATCTGATAATTGGTTGCCATTTTCACTTTGTTTATGGAAAAACCTTTCAATTTTAGATTTAAATGAAGCCAACATTGGTATTTATCTCTTGGTATTAAGTCTTGTACAAAAATAAATTTCATCTTTATTTATAATATACTTCACTTTCAGGTTAAGTTTATAACAAAAATATAATGATAAATTGACAATGATAGTGACACTGTAATCAAGCATCTCCTTATTGTAACATGCTTATAAACTGTCTTTGTTTTCACCTATACCGCAAATAATTAAAAAATTATTTATAAAATTTGAAAACAAATTATACATTGATTTTTTACTTTTCAAGGTTGTACACATGATTGGCAAAATGTCTGTAAAGATCAGATGCCATTTTGTACATTAATTGTTAGACATTGAAATAATCAAAGAGTTGTATGGATGCTTGTAAATTGCTAATAAAGCAATGAAATACATATTTATTTTAACTGTCTGTTGGGTTTCATAACTTGACTTTTGTGGTTACACACTTCCCTCCCCCACAATTGAAACCACTTTGTTGACCTGTTTAACCTAATTGTAAACAATCTAGAAATGAGTGTACATGGTCTTACACATGTAACAAGTGAAATGACTTCAGTGTAAATGAACCCAACCATGATCCTTTGTTGATAAGAAAACAGAATCAACCTGCATTTATAATAAATGTACGCTCTGTATGTACGATTTAGTGACAGTTCAGAATGGGTGACATTCAGGGGTTGTCATTGGAATCGGTAATTTTAGAATAAAATGTCTGCCCCTCCCCAAGTTCTTGGTGATGGCATGTACTGCCACTAGTGATGAACCAACACATTTGGGGGTTTTTCTAAAATTCTTTGGTCTATTATTGCAGCACTATAGAATCCAAGAACTAGGGAAGGGGAGGGGCAAACAAGCAATAAAAGTATAAGGGGGCCAAATTACCAATTCCATTGACTGACGACTGGTGCTTCATTATGTCGAAAATCACACCCAGCATCAATTCTGCATAGCTGAAGTTGCAAGATGTTTCTTCCTTTCTAAAAAAGATTTAAGATTGAAAATAGGAGTAAGGGCTTACATTTAAATAAATGTTGTTTAACTGACATGGATTGGAAAGGTGGTTATCAGATACACCCCTTCTCTTGGACTGAAATGCCAGTACTGCTATAGCAAAAAATAACAAATTATACTAAACCTTAATTTTTTGTAATAAACAACCATTAAAACTAAATGAAATGTTCATCATTAGTATGAAGACCCCTTCTCAAACGATCTGTTAACATAAGACGTTAAACCATACCAAGATTGTTGATGACTTGAACAGTTACGATACTGCATTTGGATGTGGTGTCAACGCCGTGTTGGGGTACTGTTGGCTGGAACTCAGTCTGAGCCATGATACATCGGAGTCAACATGCTGTAAAAAATAATAGTTAAGTTTTATGGAAGTACATGGAGTATTTGAAATTTCTGTATTTGAAATTTCTGAGAAGTTCTAATTTATGTGAATGAGGAAAATAATATGTCACAGTGAACATGCTGTAAAAAATAATAGGAAGGGTTTATAAGTACATGGACGACGAATAAAGTATTTGAAAATTCAGAGAAGTTCTAATTTATGGGAATGGGGAAAATAGTGTATAATTTTAGAGTAGCTGGACCATTGAAATTGAAAAGGGCATTGGTTTGTTTTCAAAATTGCACACAATTATTCTTGACAATGTGTAATAAATTAAAGAAATGTTCTCGCACGAAACTCTCATCAAAAGAGAAAGGTATTTAAGGAAATTGCAGAGTCTCATAGTCATATACTCATATAATTTCATGTGATTGTGATGTGAGTGATGTCTGAGAGAGGCCTCGCGGGGAACAGGACCTAAAAAGTACATGTATTGTGTCATGAATATTGTGCATTTTTGCTGTGAAATAATTGTCTATGTAAGTTTATTTGTATCTGAGAAGGGTACAAAATTAAGGAAAAGTGTAGTAAACAATCGCTAGGCTACTTATTTAATTTGTGCACAAACTGAAGATTTTTGGAGAAAACAAAAATTACAAAATATATGGCATAAAATTTCTACTGAATAACCTTAACATAACCATAACCTTAACAACTGAATTTTCCTATCCTTATTTATATTCTAAATACATTTTGGTGACATCTGTTCATATTTTGTTAGTTGTTTACTGTCCAAAGTATGTTCATGCACGTAGGCCTAACTAACGTTAGTCATGTTAGTTAAACAGGCACAATGCATGCAACGACGAATGGACAGCTTAAAAAAATGGTTTTTCTTGTATAAAAACACGAAGATAAATACAGGAAATCCTCTGAAAAAGTAACTTCAAAATACTTACTCTTTTTATGACCGTGTACTGTTGGCGATCCATTTTACAGCCTAAAAATGACGTCTGGGCCATGGTTCCACAGCAAACAGCGTCGATATCGATTGTACATGCAGCTCCATTGTAACCAAATATCGTGTACTACACGATATTTGGTTACAATGGATCTACATGTACAATCGATATCGACGCTGTTTGCGTGTACGTTGTGCCCATAGCCCAGACTAGCGCCTCGTATTGCGCCTTGCGGCGCTATACGAACTTTGATTCTTTCATGCAACGTATATGAAACGTTTTAAATATTTTACTTTTTAGCGTAATTCGACACCTGATGACGTAAGCATGACGTCACAGAAAACGGTTTCGTCAGCTTGTTATGTTCTGTTCATGTGTTAAGTTTGAAGGCTGTAAATGCTTTGCAAGGATGCCTTTGTTGCCGGACAGTCGCCACTGAGATTAAGAATTTAAAAAAAAAAAAGGAAGAAAAAAAAAAACAGTACAAAAACAATAGGTGTTCGCGCTGCGCGTTCGAACACCTAATAAACATGACACATTCTGGACAGTTTAAACTACCACCAAACAAAAAGTGTTTTTTCCGTATTGATAGATCAGAATGGCTAAAACTGAAGAAAACTCAGAAGGGAAATTTATTCAAAAGGTCTTGGATTCATTAAAGGGCTAAAACAAATTCACCCATATTGTTCCTTTCAATTTAGAAGACACTATGTTGTTTCGACTCGAGGTCGGAACAAATCTAAAAACGCCTTTAAAGCAAGTGGAAACTGCAATTTCAGTAGTTGCAATGTTAGTTTCAAATTAACAATGAATGAAGAAAGTGACCTAAAAGTAAAGGTTGATTTCAGTGGTAAGTTGAAACATCATAAAAATGAACGACGCGCAAGGTTTGTCAGAAATACACAACGAGAATCACTTAAAAAGGTCCTTAAATACAAAGAAACCAAGACGCGAGCACATCGAAAACCTGAGGATACTAAGCGATCAGCAATTTCTTTCGGGTTGTCGAGATGAAGCCCCAAACAAAACAGTCCTACAAAAAATTTCAAGTGAAGCCAAGAAATTATCAAATTCTCATGAAAATGAAATCCAAGGCATTTTAAATATATTCAATAGGCAATTTGATTCAACTAGGCGTATCCCAGGTATTCTGAGATACGTTTCTGTTATTCCCCCTCTGTAATACTTTTCTCACAATACAGTGTTCATGTGTATCATCATATTTCCACCAGAGATATAATATATTTAGATGCAACTGGATCAATTATTCGCAATAATTCCGCAATAATTTTTCTGGCTCTAAAAAATATCAACTGTATGATCTTGTAATTCGCCACCCTGTCAAAGGTTCTCCTCCGCTCGTGATCGCCTCCCTACTAACCACAGACCACAGTGCTATTACAATTTCGCATTTTTTACATACCTTCTTATACTCTGAGCAATCTATTTATGGTCACAATGGCGTGAAACTACCTCTTATGCTGATGATAGACGGAAGTTCGACTCTACTACTTGCAAGCTTAAGAGTTTTCTCTTCTGAAACAGTATTACAGTACTTGCATCGGTGCTACAGAATTGTTACAGGATTGGCTGAAGGTGATGACCTGAAAAAGACAGTTGTGCATTCATGTGCCAGTCACTTCATGAAGAACATTGCAAAAATCTGTAGGAAACATTATAAGCACAATTTTCGTGACGCAATGTACTGGATGGGGTTACTCTTAAAATGCAGTAGTTTGAGTGACACCGATGAAATCATAGAATCTTTGGCAATTCTCACACATTCGAAATCAACAACTAACCTCATGAAATCTCATTACAACAAGCTCAAGGGTAAAGTCGAAGACATAGACATTGCAACAGAAAATTATTTCTTTGATGATTGGGCAGATGAGGATTGTGAGAAAAACCCTATTGGACATGAGAGTGACATAGGTTTACGTGAGTTAAATATAACCCAAGATGAATTCATTTCAAAGTCACCAAATTCCCCTTTCAAATGTCATTTTCAAAGGGTTATTGAAAATGCTATATCAAAAGTAAATAGACATGACAGTCTCCTCACTGACGCTGCGTCTCTAGCCGATAATGCATATATCGGTAAAGACTTTATGAAATATTTGCTAGAATTCTCTCTTCCGAATATACCAAATTGGTCAGGGCTTATTATTCATGATTTAGGAAGATATGGAACATCTGAAGCATACAAAAATTACTCAAATAAGTATACAGTTCTAAGTTCGCACACAGGGAATCGTTGAGAAAAGTATGCAAGAGGTAAAAAGAGTAAAATTAATATATAACAGATGTAGAAAACTGAATGAATTTGTGCTACTATATGAACAAGATATGCTACCACTACACAGGGAATTCTGTGAAGCTTTCTGCAGACCAAAAAAAATAAACAGTCAACAAAAAATCAGTAAAATTGACCTCCGAAAAATGGCACAAACGTGTTAGGACGAGTACTCCAAATAATAAGGGGGTTTACCTCACACCTCCATCAAAGAGTCTAAACTTCAAAGAAAACATGAACAAAAACAAACCCAAAAAATCAAACAGCAACAACCTTCAATCACATAACAATGAACACATGCAAGTCCCACTCAGAAACAATGAAACAGATGCATAATTACACAAAATCTGCTAAGCAAAAACCAGTGATCAGTAACTAACCAACAATCCCCATCACTGGGCATGATGAGGGGTATTTCAAATGACGGGGTATCCTGTTGGTGGATTACTACTATTCAAGCATTGCGACCTTTTATCTCTAAAGCCAAGTTTGATGTTTCCAAATTTCAGGGAAGTGATACTTTCCTGTGGCGACAACTTATTCAGTTGTTTGAAACTTTGAAGTTAGATACATCTGAAGCAATGTCATTTCATTCTGTTCAACCAATAATACAAGAGTGTGCAATGCAGATGAACATCAAATGTAATCAACAACAAGATGCTGCTGAATTCTATTCACAGCTAATGGTTCCTTTCCTAGGGGATTCTTGTCTTACTAGTGAAGTAGAAATGTGCAAAAGTGTTATGTGCCTGAACTGTGACGAAACATGTGTTGTTGAAAATTCTACCTCAGGAATACTGACACTTGCCGCTCGAAAATCAACCCTCATCGAGTGTTTGCAACTGCACTTCAATGACGAAATTGTAAAGGGCGTTGATTGTAGTTTTTGTAGCCAGAAGCAATGTACTAAAATGTATGTAAGTTGTATTGTCAACTGCCCATCTTTACTTGTTTTTCAATTCCTACAATTCCACGTTGCGCAAGGGAAAACAGAAAAGGTGACAGCAACCATCACCCCCGACACAGATATTGATTTATCACGATACTGTGTTAATCAAACTCCAGCAATGTATCGTTTGGCTTCAGTGATTGTCCATGAAGGGGGTTCATTAGAATGTGGACACTACAAATCTTTCATTAGAGATACTCTTGGCTGCAACATAACTGAGTTAAATGACGAGCATGTACAAAACACAAGCCTTCTTCGTTTCTCAAATCATATTTCCAAAACAGGGTATTTGTTTTTCTACGAAAAAATTTATTCAAATGAAACTAGATATAAGTTTTTGTCACAACAAAAAATAGGTGTTCGGTTGAAGTTATAATGATGACGTCATCAATTCGAAGTGTTAGAGAAAGTCAAATGTTAACGTCTGTTGAAGTTCTCGCGAGAAGTTTATTTGAATACAATACAATACTGAATTTAGAAATTATTTTAATATTAAACTTTGACTTCCGGTTTGGATAGGAAGTAAAGGTCAAATTGGGGTCACCTTTGTGTAAATAATTTTCGACAATTAACAATCTATACGATGGTGGAAAGATTGTGAATTTACCCCTTGTGGTTGTTGAAATATGATTTTTTTTTAAATATTAAACTTTGACTTCCGGTTTGGACCACAGCTTTATCATTACACATTTTTGGCCCCGGGGTGAGGTGTGTGCAGGTCTTGTACAATACAATGACAAATTCGATCAAGTGTTATAATATTTAAATGTTTGGTTCAGTTTTTTAAAACAATACTTATAGGGAAGAGACAACACAATTCAATTTGAAGGACAACTGTAAAATAAAAAGAAACAAACAATACTGAAATGATCTTCCGATTGTTACATGTATATGTATTTATGTGTCATTAACTGTTGAAAATACATTTTCATAAATAGTAATGTTAAAGTTATTATTTAAAGGTGGCAATATCTTCACGATCAACAGGGCATGGAATCAGAGTTCAAGTTCTAGTACCCTGCGTACGAACACCACATCTACACGGTGTAGTAGGTTAACGAACTTTCTGTAATTATTCCTTAATTAAAGGGTGAAAAAATTCAATTCTTCGTAAGTTCCTTTGGATCACCATTAGAAATAGTGCGTTGCAAGCTCAAAGTACTGGGGAAGTTCGTTCACCCCTTTAAGCCAGCGCAACTGCCATTCCTCAGGAGTCCCTATGGGATTTGTGTACACACTGGCTTAGCGTTGGGGTTCACAAGGTCATAAACACGGGCTGATTACCATCAGATAACATGTCTGCGGTGATCTGGGAGACATCTCAAAGGCTTCTGTGATGGCTCTTTTGACAGCTCAGTCAGGTATTTAGACCAATAAAAACGTCTATGTGAGGGGGTGATATTGGGGGATGGCTGTTGGGGGGGGGTCGGATGGCGGTATCTGAGTGATCGATCGATAGCAGGTGGCTTTTTATGAATGGGCAATGGGTTTGTATATATTGTAGCATGTATATATAGTAGACTGACTACTATTGAGTAAAAAAAAGTACAGGTTTTGTGTTTAAAAA
Organism: Zoroaster sp. YZ-2022; assembly: GCA_029582265.1. Taxonomy (NCBI): domain Eukaryota; kingdom Metazoa; phylum Echinodermata; class Asteroidea; order Forcipulatida; family Zoroasteridae; genus Zoroaster; species Zoroaster sp. YZ-2022. The sequence goes on from CM055827.1 coordinate 18,665,444, forward strand.
TGAGGTTTTTTTTGGAAAAATGAGGTTTTTTAGTGTTAATTAGTAATTAACTTTCTAAGAAAAACATAAAAATTTACAATTTTTTTTTTTTTGATAGAAAACATCTCTAGACCCTCTGAAACAAGATAAAATGAATAAAATTGGGAAAATCAGTTCATTTACCCATGTAATTAACGATTTACAACCTACTACACGGTAGTGACTGAAAATAATACTCACATGATAAGGTCATATTCGCGTTGCTGCTGCATAAATGAGCCAGTAATTTTCAGTCACTAGGACACCAATTCCATGGCCTGTTTGTAGAAAGTCTGCTCTGATCGTGACGATACTGTCTGTTTAACCAATTGTGTTTATGGGATTGATGGTCAGTACTATCCCAATGCGAGCATACAAATAAATAGGAACTTTAATTGGGTGATCTGGCAAAAGGTATTCCAAGGCTGACACACCCATGCAATGAAGATTGGGGGGGGGGGGGCGTATGTTTACTATGTTTATATGGCCCAACTGCCAGTGATTCACTGTCGGCAATATACATTTTACTAGATCACCAACAGATATTGCTAAATAACTACATTTGTGAGGATGTTTGGGTCCAGTCACAAAAATAATTCCTCAGTACTATTTTTGTTCTAACATGTTAAAGAAATTCCTAGAAAGACCTAGATGTGTCTTGAGGTCCTGAAAAAACAATTCCCTTGAGGGTAAAGACTGCCACAGATAGGATAAGTCCATATAAAATAATTTGAATAATACGTTAACTCCTTTGATGAATGGATAAACTTCAAATACTGGCCATTGGATCACAAAGTTACACAGACTCTAACACACCTTGTAGCAGTAGCACAAATGGATATCGTTGATCTGAAATATAAACGAATCATGTAAAAACGATATTAAATGTTTTCAAAGAGGGACGAAGAATGCTAACAAAACACACATAACTTAGAATGCCCTTATATGTTATTATCAGGATGATGGATTGATGTAACTTCAGAAAAATGATCCCTTCAGAACAATGCCTTTAAGTTAGGTTTTACAACGGAATAGATCTACATGTGACGTCTTCCTTCCTCCATGATGTGACTGTTTCATTATCTCAATAAAGGTGCTGATATTTGTTTCTGGTCTACTTTAATGAGAAAATTTAGTATAAAGTAAACTGCAATGCAGCCATCACCACACAGGTCATAAGTACTACTAGTATTATGAGGAACTACAGACACTATAGTGTAGCTAAATTAACTTGTACTTCTACCAACGCGTACTCCACCGGATGTCAACCCGTACGCATGCCAGTAAATATTCAGTAATAAATATTTTTCCGGGTTGAGTTGACCAAAATAAGTGTGAATTGGTAGAAGTACGAGCACGCATACGAGTTGACCTGTTTCACTCCAGGCACGGCACATGTGATACCATTGCCACACTAAGGTTTTTAACGTTAACCATGGTTTTATGTAATCAATATCTATAAAATTATACTAAAATGAACATACATCTATAATGAACATACATCTATAAAAAATGTGAAAGTTTACGTACATTCAAACGAAACCAAGTAATGAAGACCACTTCCATTAATTGTACACGGATTCTCAAATGATCTGTTAACGTAATGGCCCTGTCACACTGTTGCGTATCGTACTAGCGTATGCCAGCGTATGAAAATTATCACTCATACGCTGACATACGCTAGGGGTACGTTAGGCATAGGTTGTATACGTTTCAAGCACGGTGGCATACGCTGGCATACGCTGAGGCAGAAATAAATTTTTAAGCATGCTTAAAAATTTTGTGCGTATGCGGACGTATGGTTAATACGCTAAGCATACGCTAGGCATACGCTGAATACGCTAGAGGTACGATATAGGTACGTTACTCATAGGTCGAGTACGCTGGACATAAGTTGCCATACGTTGGCATGAAGGTGTACCGTACAGCTAGCGTATTGATAGCGCATTGATAGCGCATGAGTAACGTACTTCTAAAGTATGTCTGACGTATCTGCAACGTATATAGACATCTTGGCGTATGCCTGACGATTGAGTAACGTATTTAACGTACAACTAGCGTATTATTGGCGTATGGCCAGCGTATTGCCAGCGTTTTGATAAAGTGTATATATAGGCTCCCATTTCTAGCTCATCTTCAGTTCTTCGTGGACCTCCGACGAGAAAGGATGGAAGTAGCTCTTCTCCAACACCAGTATGATCTGATCGATTTGGCACTTCACCAGATCCAAGATAACAGAATCAGAAGAAGGAGGAGAAGAAGAAGAAGACGTGAAGTCTGGGTGAGACCATGGATCGGCAGGCGACGGCAGTTTGGCCTCTATGACCAGCTTCTGGTGGAGCTCCGAAACGAGGACCAAAGATCCTTCAAGAACTTCATGCGGATGCCCCCCGAGATGTTCGATAAGCTCCTAGCCAGAGTGGGTCCCAGGATCACCAAGCAACACACCTGGTACAGGGAGCCCCTGGAGCCTGGCCTGAAGCTCGCACTTACTTTGCGACACCTTGCCTCTGGGAGCAAGTATTCAACCATGAAGTACGGATGGAGGGTCCCCGACAACACACAGTCACTCGTCGTCAGAGAGGTCTGCCAAGCCACCATCGATGAGTACATGCCCGAGGTGATGAGCTGCCCAACCACTCCTGAGGGATGGCGTGCCATATCTGACAAGTTCCTCCAGAAGTGGAACTTCCCCCATACATGTGGTGCACTAGATGGGAAGCACATTGCCTGCAAGTGTCCTCCAAAGAGTGGTTCCCAATACTTCAACTACAAGGGATTCTACTCTGTTGTACTCGATCATGGCCCTTGTAGACGCGGAGTACAAGTTCATCTGGGCAGACCTCGGAGGTACAGGGTCTGCATCAGACACACAGATCTACAATGACTCTGAAATCAAGGAATGTGCTGAAGACGGTACCATCGGATTCCCTGCCCCCGATCCTCTACCCAATGACTACCAGGATGTCCCCTACTTCTTCATCGGCGACGATGCCTTCGCCCTCCGAGAGACCATGATGAAGCCATACAGCCTCCGGGGTCTGGACAATGAAGAGAGGATATTCAACTACAGGCTTTCTCGCGCCAGGAGGGTGGTAGAAAATGCCTTCGGCATCCTGGCGAACCGCTTCCAGGTTCTGCTGACTACCATGCAGCATCACCCCTCCACTGTCAAGGTCATCGTGAAAGCCTGCATTGTCCTGCACAATCTGATGAGGATGCGGTACCCTGGACTCCAGAACCAGCAGCTCGACCGTGCAGAGAACATGAACCGTGACTTCATCCCTGGAGCATGGAGACAGGACAGGAACTTGCAAGACACACATACAGTTGCTGGCAATAACACCTCCACCCAGAAAGGAAAGAAGCAGAGGAACCTCCTGAAGCACTGGGTCAACTCCACAGCAGGTGCAGTTCCATGGCAAGACAGGATGATTTAGCGGACCTCAACACACCACCAGGAAAGAAGTAGTGACTGTTGTTGTAGTTACTGTTGTTGTAGTGACTGTTGTTGTAGTGACTGTTGTGTCATCCTAGAGACTGTGTTTTTTGAATGTGATTACTATGTACCATTATTATCATGTGCCATTATTAATGAGCAGTTGTTGATTTGAATAAAAGTTTTTCAAAACTTTTACATGTGGTGTTTATCATACTTTGTTATTTGTAATTGAGTTTGACTACATTGTAAACTACACTACACTACTTTGAATTGATGTATTTATAACCCGCTACTTTATCACTACACTATACTTTACAATACATTTCAAATTATATGTAATTTATAAGTACCCCTGACCCTTGACCCCTAGTCTATACATGAAGTAATACATCAAATCATATGTAATTTATAAGTACCCCTGACCCCTGACCCCTACCTAGAATAATAAACTGCACTTTACACAAGACTTTACACTGTACACAATTGTATGTAAATTACATATGATTTGATGTATACTTCATGTATAGACTAGGGGTCAGGGGTACTTATAAATTACATATCATTTGATGTATTATAAAAGTATAAAAAACAACACATGTAAGCTTAAAAAACTTTTATTCAAATGATCAACTGACCTTTAATAATGGCACATGGTAATAATGGTAATAATGGTACATAGTAAACAGTCAAAAAACACAGTCACTACAACAAGAGTCACTACAACAAGAGTCACTACTTCTTTCATGGTGGTGGTGTGTTGAGTTCCCGATCCTGAGAACCGAGATCAAGAGGAGATCCCATGATGGCACTAAGTCCTGAGAGGTTGGACAGACCGGAAATGCTCGGGAGGCTGTGCTCAAAGGCTGTGCCTGGACTGGGCTGGGTTGGAGTGGGCTGGTCCCTCAGTACCTGGGCAGCAGAAACCAAGGCGGCAGACACTGGGGTGGGGGTGGGGGTGCGCTTTTGCTGCTGCTGCTGAGTTTGCTGAGCAGGTTCCTGAGCAGGTTGCTGAGGAGGAGGCATCATCTGATGTAGACGATGAGGAGGCATCTGCTGATGTGGATGCTGGAAGGGTTGCTGTTGGTACTGCTCCATGTACTCCATGGACTGTGAACCCCACACTGATGATGCTGGAGGCACGTTTCTCCACATGTGGGGAGGTGGCTGATACTGCTCGGAGGGTGATGGTGATGAGGAGCCGAACGAGCCGAAGGACGGTGCTGAACTGGGGCGCAGTGGAGGTCGTTGAAGGTGGCTGGGTTGTTGGGTTGCTGGGATGAGGGGAGCTCCCATGGCACTTGGGATGCCATCATCACTGTCCTCATCCATCAGGTCATACAGCAACCTGTTGATGGTGAACCTTGCCTTCTTATACTTGGCCTTGGACATGGTCACCAGGCTGTCTCTGACGTAGTTGGCAAAGGTTGTTCGGGCTATGATGGGCTGCTGCTGGGCTTTGGAGAGGTCCTTGAGGATGGTGCCGGACTCAACAACTTTATTCTGTAGGGACTCAAGGAGGGCGCTGTCCGGGTCCTGAGGCCGCTGAGGCCGCTTGCGTGACAATGAAGGGGTGGATGAGGGGGTAGGGGTGAGCTCATCCAGGCCAATCTCCAGCTCAGCGCAGGCAGTCTCTGCAGCATCAAGGTCTCCTCTGTGCTGTTGGATGGTTGCCTTCACCTGCAAAGACAAATAATAAAATCATAAGTAAAATGAATGCAACAATGAATGCAAAAATGATTGGAAATTGAATTGTCATCAAATTAATGAGGTCCAGAAAAAGTAGAATAGTTGTATACTTACACTCTGGAGGGGCTCAGGACGGTGGCGAGTGACCGTCTTCAAGAAGCCGAACTTGGAGATGATCCACTCCTCCCTCTCAGTCAGGTCTGGGGCACCATCACCGCTCTTCTTCTTGTCAAGGCGTGTGTGGGTGTCACGCAATGACCGGAACCAGACCTTGAGGGTGTCGGCTGTCTTCTCCATCAGCTGGGCCTGGTCTTCCCAGATCTTGTCCTTCTTGTCCTTACGCCTGTAATCTGTCATCTTGACATTCCACAGCACAGGGTTGTCAAGGATGAACTCCAGCAGCAGCTCCTCCTCGGCGATGCTGATGTTGCAGGGGTTCTTCTTGGCCCTCTTCTTCTTCCCCTTGTCATCAGCCAGGCGGGAGGAGGTGGAGGCAGCAACTGACACAGCTGAGGCAACCGATGATTCACGGGAGCGGTCACGAGGAGGAGTTGGGGACCTTGATCGCTCAGGAACATCTGGCTCATCATTAGCAGGTCTATCAGGTATATCAGCAGGTGGATCAGCAGGTTTGGATCAGGATGATGATGGGAGTGATTCTGGGGTCTTCTTGCCTTTTCCTCGGCCCCGGGCCCGGGCAGACGATGATTGCTTCTTGGGAGGCATGATCGAGAGAGATGTCGAGAGAGATGTTGATAGCCCGCCGTCTACTGCAATAATGCTGCAATGTGGAAAGGCCGCGGATTATATAGGCACTTTGTCACGTGATAGGCGGATAGGCGGTACGCTGGGCATGCGCAGTTCATACGCTACTCATACGCTAGCCATACGCAGAGTACGCTGGCCATACGCTGGTCATACGCTGTTCATACGCTGGTCATACGCTGACATTTGCTGACATTCGCTGTCCATACACTGTCAATACGCTTGCCATACGCTACTCATACGCTACTCATAGGTTCAATACGGTAAGTATACGCACAATTCTGTATTTTCAAGGGCTTTTTGTGCGTATGAAAATTATATTATGAATTTTCATACGCAACTCTTACGTTTCTCTCATACGCAACAGTGTGACAGGGCCATAAGACGTTAAACCATACCATCATGTAGCCTACAAACTGAAGATTGTTGATGACTTGAACAGTTACGATACTGCATTTGGATGTGGTGTCAACGCTGTCTCGGGGTGCTGTAGGCTGGAACTTAGTCTGAGCCATGATGTATTGGAGTCAACATGCTGTAAAAAATAATAGGAAAGTTTTATAAGTACATGGACCAAGAATAAAGTATTTGAAAGTTCTAATTTATAATATGAATGGGGAAAACAGTGTATAATTTTGGAGTAGCTGGACCATTGAAATTGAAAAGGGCATTGGTTGTTTTCAAAATTGCACACAATTATTCTTGACAATGTGTAATAAATTAAAGAAATGTTCTTGCATGAAACTCACATCAAAAGAGAAAGGTATTTAAGGAAATTGCCGAGTCTCATAATTTCATGCGAGAGATGTCTGAGAGAGGCCTCCCCAGGGAGCAGGACTAACAACTTATACAAGTACATGTATTGTGTCATGAATATTGTGCATTTTTCCTGTGAAATAATTGTCTATGTAAGTTGATTTGTATCTAAGAAGGGTAAAAAATTAAGGGAAAGTGCAGTAAACAATCACTACTTGACATTAATTTGTGCACAAACTGAAGATTTTTGGAGAAAACATAAATTACAAAATATGGCATAAAATTTCAACTGAAAAATTGCCATAGCCTAAACAACTGAATTTTCCTATCCTTATTTACATTCTATTTCTAAATACATTTTAGTGACATCTGTTCATATTTTGTTAGAAAAGAGGGGAGTTGTTTACTGTCCAAAGTATGTTCACATAACTAACGTTAACGTTAAGTTAAACACTAAACAGGCACAATGCAACTACATTAAGTTTAACGTTACCACCAGCCAACCCAACGCTTAAAAAATGGCTTTTCTTGTATAAAAACACGAAGATAAATACAGGAAATCCTCTTAACAATTAAATTCAAGATACCTACCCTTTATGACTATGTTGGCGATCCATTTTTACACTCCCTCAATTTCGTAGAAAGAATTTGTGTGGGCACCACACGCAAACACCGTCGATTGTATTGTACATGTGCACGTACGACTACGAGTTGGTTGGAGTACGAGCTGGTTGGAGTACGAGTTGGCACGAGTTCATCAGTAATATCACATATTTCACACTCTTATTTTCATAAAAATACAATTTCTTTCTGAGTAAATCAGGAAATATAACCGTAGCACTCGCTAAAATGGACGTTTAAAAAATATTTCAGTATCTGTTTCTGCCGATTGAGGGCGACATACACTATTACCGTTCCGCCGGCCGGACTGTTTTATATGCCCCGCCCAGTCGATTGAGTATTGCGGACGTAGTGGAAATAACAGATTGCGCGTAAATTTTCACGAAAAGTGTGTTTCTTTTTTTACAAAAATGTCGTGTTTTCAGTACAAATAAATATCAAACTCAAACATATCCTCGTCTCTAATGTCACATATTTCACACTCTTTACACTCATGATAAACTACATACTTTTCCCCGACTAAATCAGTAATTTTATTGATTTTTCAGATCCCTCGAAGAAGAAGAAGAAGAAGAAGAAGAAGAAGAAGAAGAAGAAGAAGAAGAAGAAGAAGAAGAAGAAGAAGAAGAAGAAGAAGAAGAAGAAGAAGAAGAAGAAGAAGAAAACCGAACAAAAACAATAGGTGTTTCGGGTGCATACCCAAACACCTAATAAATATGGTGCTATTCAATGTTACGAAAAACTAAACATTATAAATGAGCACCCAACTAGCCAAACATTCAAAACCGTTTCAAAGAAATGTTTACAAAATGGTCATTTTTGTGACATAATTTTGTTCCCTCTTCTATACAACAGTTATTTTAGTCTGTACATTATAGAATTTTTTTTTTTTTAAACGTGTTATGACTGAACTAGTTCAAGTCGCGATACACGGCAAAAAATGGTTGTCCACGAGTGTGCATTCGCCGTTTTTTCACAAACGGTAGAATTAACCGCTATTGGAACACAATACCTGGTTGTTTTGAGGGACAGGGGAAATATGCAATAAAACAAGCCTCCTGCGAACAGCTTTCAGATTCATCAAGTTGTGGTGTGTTTTGCTGTTTGTTTGCAGAGGAGTTATGCACCGGGAAGAAACTGGTGAAGACTGATAATCATGAAAGTCTAAGGTTTCATATGATTATTCAATTACTTAAAAGATCACAAATTGTTGACCCAGAATTACAAGTACTAGTTAAATCATTAATTTGCAGATAAATGGAAGTTAGTTGTTTTTCACACGTCGTCATTGAAGTGCACTTGCAAGCAGTAACCGAGGGTTGATTTTCAAACATGCGTTTAATTTGAAGAGACCTGAATGGGCATTGTTTCATACGTTGTCATAGGTCATGATAATCTATATGCAAATAATGTTCTTTCCCAGTATGTGAAACAGTGCATTATTGTGCTTTAATATGTATTCGGATGTTCACAAGTATCGCTTGCAGACTTACAGTACGTAATACTTTGTAATGCACGTTTGTTATAGGCAAATAGTTTTCTTCAGTATATTCCTAGATTTAGCTTTTTTGGACAAATTAATACACAATTATTCTTCTGTCGAAAAATCAGACTCAGGCATTAACGCGAATGTGCCTGGCTGCTTGCCTGCCCTCACCCAATTGTTCAACAACTCTTTTGGTGCACTATTGGTGCATCTCCACCATTAAAAATGCAGTTTTTTTCAACGGAGTAATCTCCGTTGATTTAACGCCTAGCTATTTGTCATCCCGACATCAATTTGTCTTCGGTGTTTCCACGGAGCCGTTTTAAAGCTACATTTCATTTTGTTACTCGTAAGGGTAAAGCATTGTTCACACTACCAATGAACGGTCGTAGATGCAATTAAGCATTTGCCAGCTATAGGCTTGGATACATATGTACAACAGTATGTTATTTAAATGGAAAGCCCACTGACTGCACTGTGTGGTTGAGTGGCAATTTTCTGGTGCAGTTTTGGATGCATATCTGTTATATGTTCATTGTACACAGGACAATTACTGTGTACATGTACTGTGGAAAAATCAGAAAGCATGGTCTCTTGCATTAGTAGATTAGTAGCCATGTTGGAAATATTTATGATTATCAAATAAAATATTAATATTTCTAAGAGTTTGGTACATTTTGTTTAAAAGTGAAGCCCTTTTCGTACAAAAAATGAGAAAAGGCCTGAAAAAGTGCAGACACCTTCGAATATTTGTCCTTTTAAACACGGTCTAATTAGACACTAATTAATTGGCCAAATTTGCCTTAACGGAAATTAAGTGTGGACAATGACATGTTCTTTATGATTATCAAATAAAAAAATCATATTTCTAAGAGATGTTTGGTACATTTTGTTTTTAGTGAACCCCTTTTCGTACAAAAAATTTGAAAATGCCTTGAAAAGTGCAGACACCTTCGAATATTTGTCCTTTTAAACACGGTCTAATTAGACACTAATTAATGGACCAAATTTGCCTTAACGGAAACTAAGTGTGGACAATGACATGTTCTTTATGATTATCAAATAAAAGATTAATATTTATAAGAGTGGTTTGGTACATTTTGTTTTTAGTAAACCCCTTTTCGTACAAAAAAGAAGAAATGCGTTAAAAAAAATTAGCCAAATTCCAAAATTGTCCCTGTAAACACGGTCTAATTAGACACTAATTAATGGGCCAAATTTGCCTTAACGGAAATTAAGTGTGGGCATTGACATGTTCTTTACAATTATCAAATATAAAATTAATATTTCTAATAGATGTTTGGTACATTTTATGTAAAGTGAACCCCTTTTTGTACAAAAAAAGAAGAAATGCGTGAAAATGTTTAGCTAAATTCGACAATTGTCCCTTTAAACACGGTCTAATTAGACACTAATTAATGGGCCAAATTTGTATTAACGGAAAATAAGTGTGGGCATTGACATGCTCTTTACGATTATCAAATAAAAAAATAATATTTATAAGAGTGGTTTGGTACATTTTGTTTTTAGTGAACCCCTTTTTGCACAAAAAAGAAGAAATGCGTGAAAATGTTTAGCCAATTTCGAAAATTGTCCCTTTAAACACAATCTAATTAGATACTAATTAATGGGCCAAATTTGCCTTAACGGAAATTAAGTGTGGGCATTGACATGTTCTTTATGATTATCAAATAAAACAAATAATATTTCTAAGAGATGTTTGGTACATTTTATTTAAAGTGAACCCCTTTTCGTACAAAAAATGAGAAAAGGCCTGAAAGAGTTTAGCCAAATTCGACGATTGTCCCTTTAAAAAAGGTCGGCATGGACACATAACCCTCGGTAAGTAATGTCAAGTTGACGGCATTCTCAGTGTAAAACAATGTTGCACTACAGTGTCACTCTAAATATTTCTGAAAATATACCAAAACCCCGAAATACATTTTGGAACTTTTTCAATTGCAGAGATACTCCTAATCCTTGGCCTAAATACCTGTGAGTTTTATGTAATTTCTCACAGGTGTTTAGGCCAAGGATTAGGAGTATCTGTGCAATTGAAAAAGTTCCAAAATGTATTTCGGGGTTTTGGTATATTTTCAGAAATAGTTAGAGTGACACTTTTTTCGGGACATACTGTATATTAGCCCGCAGAAAACAAAAATATGTTTATATGAAAAC
>CM055827.1:18676895-18733539 GCA_029582265.1 Zoroaster sp. YZ-2022
TTTCGAACCCAAACATTTCTCGTGTTTTAATGCAGGAATCGGCAGGTTCTTGAGAAGATTTAAAAGTAATGTAAAGCTGCGTGTCATCAGCGTAAACATGGTAATTTAAATTATACTTCAAAATGATATCACGAACTGGAAAGGTATAAACAGTAAACCACTGTGGGCCGAGCACAGAGCCTTGGGGTACAGAATAGTCAAGAGTAACAGGCTCGGAGATAGCGTTACCAATACACACATGCTGAGGCCTATTTAAAAGGTAGGACTTACACCAATCCAGGGCTGTGTCATGTATTCCAAGATGATATTGAAGGCGGGAGAGAAGGATTTTATGATCGACAGTGTCAAAAGCGGCGCTTAAGTCTAACAAAACTAATGCAGTGATTTTCCCCTCATCCATGGCAGATAAAATGTCATTGTTGACGCGAAGAAGTGCAGTTTCTGTTCCATGAAATGGTTTGTAGGCTGACTGAAATGTGGCTGTTAGTTTAAAAAATTATAATCTTGTACTATTGATAGAAAATAATGAGTGTAGTTACCGAAACAACGAATGTTTATCCAAATTTAAAAAGTATGATGCCAAGCGAAACCTTTCGCTTGCAAAAAATCGATAACATTCAAAAAGAATTACGAACCGAAAGAAACCAACGCGAAACAAGTTACACAAAATTTAATAAAATCATTAACGCTTGCTCTATCGTAGAAACTCTCGCTGAATTGGGGTGTATGGGAGCAGGAGCCGTCGGAATCGCTAGCATCGCTACCGTTATAGCAGCGCCAGTTGGATTGGGTTTAGAAGGTTTAGCTTTATGTTTGGGCGGGGCGGCGTTTGCCATCAAATACGCCAAATATAAATTGTTGAAAAAAGCTAAACACATTAACGAGATTAGAGTTTTAGCATCAACTAAACTCAACACGATCGAAAACCACGTTTCAAAAGCGACCGAAGACGGTGTCATTACCCAAGATGAATTTTTACTCATCTGCGAAGAACGCGATAAATTTTCTCAAATGAAAGAAAATATCCGTACTAAATTTACATCTAGCGTAGCCGATAAAAATCAAGATGTAAATTCGATTGATGTTGATCTAGATAAAGAAAAAAAGATATTATAGAAAAAATTATGAATTTAAACTAAACTTTACCGTAAATAAATCTTACGATAATGACCCCGCTTCGCGGCCATCACCGTATAATTTGTTTTAATTTATAAACTATAAACGAGCGTCTACGCCTAGCGGCTGCACCGGTGTTGTTGTCTTTATCAACTCTTTCAGCACTAAATTATATAAACGTCTAGCTTTCCCTTTTGCTTGCTTAAAACTTTGTACATTTAATGTTTTGCAATTTCCTGTACATAAACTTATCGTTGTTGATGTACCATTTTACATCTTCGACATGGAATTGATATTCGATGACCTTGTCGAATACGCCACCTGATGTCGCGCACAATAGTCCGCATTGGGTGAGCTAAGTATACAACACTTTCTGTTTTGCCAACTATGTCACATTTGCAGGGAACGATCACTTTCGATTTTGATTCCATCCTCACTTCTATTATTAGACTAGATTATATTGTTTCATTTTTTTTTTTTTCATTTTTTTTGGTCATTTTTTGAGAGGGAACTTTTTTTTAAATTCTTAACTCCAGCATTTTATTGACCTCTAGCCAATTTTTTTTTTAAACAGTCAATCAACTCTAGAGGTCAACTAGAGGTCAATCCAATAACATCTTCTCAAAAATATTAGTTTTCTCATAAATTCTTAAAATTTATGAGAAAAATTATTGACTGTGCCAGAAGCCCCTTTCTATACTACTACAGGTTTCCCCTCTCAATGAGTTAAACAAATGATTTATTACACAGCATACATAGCATAGACAGCACACTGAAGGGAATCATGATCAAAATACGGTAGACAGTATTAGCTTACTTAGCGGATAACATACCTTAAAATAAGATCTGCTGATAAGCAGATATTACAAGCCATAGTAAGTATGAATTCATAGGAACTATATTAAGTCTAAATTGTCTAAAATGTATATAAGACAATGTTGGTTTCAAAGAAGGATGCTTGACTATTTTTTTTTTTTTTTGTGCAACTATCCTCAAATTTATTTTTTAATGAAAAAATTCATACTTACTCTTGCTTGTAATAGCAGCTTCTTTTAGAGCAGACTCGTGATCATTAACATTGACATCGAAACTCATCAGAATAGTATGTCCTCTTTTTCCTGCCTCATGTAGACCGCTTTCGATGGCGCCTTTAGCAAGGTAGAATAAGTAACCCTTTACAAGCAAAACATAGGAATCCCAACCATAATGACTGAAAAGTTCCCTCAAGAAATACCCCGTTGTTTTTGGTTTGTAGACAGTCTGAGTCAGGGTTGGATACCTGTCTTTATTGTCCAGTTCATGTGTGCTGGCACTGCCCGAGAAAATAGGTATATTCACCGAGGCAGCAAAGTCGGCTATGCTCAGCAAGGAAATGCTACAAGAGGGTCCGAAATAGGCAATTACATCATCTTCAAAGTACAGCTGAGTGGCTCCTCCCATAGCGCTATTCACTCCCCAATAATCGCAACCATCCGGAATGTAAATCAACTGCAGAGAGAAGTTGGCATATGCGCCGTACTCCACGCGGTGTGAAATGGTTTCTTGGGCAATCTCAATGGCTGGTACTAAACGGGTTTCGGTCCATATATTCAGATACTCAGTTTTGTACACAAAGACAGCAACATTTAAACCGATAGCAACATTGCAAGAACATGTAAATACTAACAAGAATACTGATATTTCTGCCATGAATTGAGTAACACCTTCCATGATATTTAACACGAGTTAACCGGCTACTAAAAAACATAAAGTACATTAATTCGATTTTAAATATAAAATGAACCTTCCCTGATTCTGGCAATCAAGGCTCTTATATATGCATTTTGTTTCACTGGTAGCCATTTCATTTAGTTTCATTTTAGCTTTTTCAATAGGTGCGTGCCGGATATAATAGGATTTAGGATTTCTATAGTTAGTACCCCCTTGATGGGCCTAATAATTCCCAGGACAGTGGAACCTGGCAAAGCCGTCTGCATGTCATTTATTGTATATTTCAGTTCTCTTTCAAGTTCGATCAAGTCTTTTAATCAATCGTTCACTGGATTCAATCAAAACAAGCCTTATTTGGATACTTTTAATATCGAGATGGCCCTTAATTGTTATATTGGCCGTGTCGTTATCAATTAAATATGGCTTCAGGTGTACCAACCATCCCCACGGGAAGCTAATTTCCACCCCCCACCCCCCGACCTTGGTATTATAAATTGAAGGATGTTGACCTTATCTCATTATAAATGCCAATGTTTTAGGGTTATTCACTTTTATGTGGTGAAAAATTATCATTTAATACATATTTGTAATAGAGATATTTGTAATAGAGAAACAAAAAGTCAACATAAATACTTGTCAACCAGATAAAACAATATAAAAACACCGTGAGATCTATTATTTTCCCTATCCAATTATCACTCGTCAGTAGATCACAATGTTGCCTACTAAATCAAAGAGTTTCAGGGGGCATGATGCATAATCAGCCCAAGTGTGTATGCATGTGGCTGCAGTGAAGGCCTACAAAACATGGATGAGTGATGGGAGTCCGTGGACGGAGGTTTCAGCGTGTCATGTCAGTTGAGTGTGCAGCGGAAAACACGGCTGAGGACATTGCGATCTTGGTTGCTAGTGAGTCTCGAGTGGAGTGGAATCGGATTGAAGATAAGAGATTTACCTATTCTTATATTTAGAAACACAAGCTAAACGGCACATTTATTTATAACCAAAGTTTCTGGTGTACGCGCATCAATCGTATTTACTCATTTTTAGTGATGAAACACGATGCATGGAACAACGAAAGTAAACAGGACGAAGCGACCGCTGGTCACAGAGGTCAAAACAAAATGAACGAATGCGAGCTCAAACGTACCAGTGTGTATCAATACATTTGGATATAGGCGGTGGGGACGATCGAATAATATAAAGGGTCTATGAAGTGTGTTTTTGTTTTAATGTATTTAGGTGTTCGTGTATGTGCCCGAAACACCTATTGTTTTTGTTCGGTTTTTTTTCTTCTTTTTTTCTTCTCCTTCTTCTTCTTCTTCTCCCCATAGATTATCTACAAAAAAACACATACTTGCAAACTTCACATGAACTTCAAACTTGGCATATACTTAGAACTTAACACGTAGATGAAACATAATTTCTGACGTCATGATTAGGTCATCAGATATCGAATTACGATCATTCAAAGTTTAATAATTAAAAAAATCATATCAAGGGATCTGAAAAATCAATAAAATTACTGATTTAGTCGGGGAAAAATATGTAGTTTATCATAAGTGTAAAGAGTGTGAAATATGTGACATTAGAGACGAGGATATGTTTGAGTTTGATATTTATTTGTACTGAAAACACGAAATTTTTGAAAAAAAAAGAAACACACTTTTCTTGAAAATTTACGCGCAATCTGTTATTTCCACTACGTCCGCAATACTCAATCGAGTGGGTGGGGCATATAAAACAGTCCGGCCGGCGGAACGGTAATATTGTATGTCGCCCTCAATCGGCAGAAACAGATACTGAAATATCGAACATTTTAGCGAGTGCTACGGTTATATTTCCCGATTTACTCAGAAAGAAATTGTATTTTTATGAAAATAAGAGTGTGAAATATGTGATATTACTGATGAACTCGTGCCAACTCGTACTTCAACCAACTCGTACTCCGACAAACTCGTACTCCAACCAGCTTGTACTCCAACCAACTCGTACGTGCACATGTACAATACAATCGACGGTGTTTGCGTGTGGTGCCCACACAAATTCTTTCTACGAAATTGAGGGAGTGTAATGCCAATGGATCGCCAACATAGTCATTAAGGGTAGGTATCTTGAATGTAATTGTTAAGAGGATTTCCTGTATTTATCTTCGTGTTTTTATACAAGAAAAACCATTTTTAAGCGTTGGGTTGGCTGGTAACGTTAATGTAGTTGCATTGTGCTTGTTTAACTTAACGTCGTTAGTTATGTGAACATACTTTGAACAGTAAACAACTCACCACTTTTCTAACAGATGTCACTAAAATTTATTTAGAATGTAAATAAGGATAGGAAATTCAGTTGCTAAGGTTATGGCAATTTTTCAGTTGAAATTTTATGCCATATTTTGTAATTTATGTTTTCTCCAAAAATCTTCAGTTTGTGCACAAATTAACGTCAAGTAGTGATTGTTTACTGCACTTTCCCTTAATTTTTTACCCTTCTTAGATACAAATCAACTTACATAGACAATTATTTCACAGGAAAATGCACAATATTCATGACACAATACATGTACTTGTATAAGTTGTTAGTCCTGCTCCCTGGGGAGGCCTCTCAGACATCTCTCACATGAAACTATGACACTCAGCAATTTCCTTAAATACCTCTTTTTGATGTGAGTTTCCATGCAAGAACATTTCTTTAATTTATTACACATTGTCAAGAATAATTGTGTGCAATTTTAAAACAACCAATGCCCTTTTCAATTTCAATGGTCCAACTACTCCAAAATTATACACTATTTTCCCCATTCATATAAATTAGAACTTCTCTGAATTTTCAAATACTTTATTCTTGTCCATGTACTTGTAAAACCTTCCTACTATTTTGTACAGCATGTTCACTGTGATGTATTATTTTCCTCATTCACATAAATTAGAACTTCTCTGAAATTTCAAATACTTTATTCTTGGTCCATGTACTTATAAAACTTTCCTATTATTTTTTACACCATGTTGACTCCAATACATCATGGCTCAGACTAAGTTCCAGCCTACAGCACCCCGAGACAGCGTTGACACCACATCCAAATGCAGTATCGTAACTGTTCAAGTCATCAACAATATTCAGTTTGTAGGCTACATTGGTATGGTTTAACGTCTTACGTTAACAGATCATTTGAGAATCCGTGCACAATTAATGGAAGTGGTCTTCATTACTTGGTTTCGTTTGAAGGTATGTAAACTTTCACATTTTTTATAGTAGTACTAGTAGTACTTATGTCCTGTGTGGTGATGGCTGCATTGCAGTTTACTTTATACTAGCACTTAATTTTCTCACTAAAGTAGACCAGAAACAAATATCAGCACCTTTATTGAGATAATGAAACAGTCACATCATGGAGGAAGGAAGACGTCACATGTAGTTCTATTCCATTGTAAAACCTAACTTAAAGGCATTGTTCTGAAGGGATCATTTTTCTGAAGTTACATCAATCCATCATCCTGATAATAACATATAAGGGCATTCTAAGTTATGTGTGTTTTGTTAGCATGACCCATTATTCTTCGTCCCTCTTTGAAAACATTTAATATTGTTTTTACATGATTCGTTTATATTTCAGATCAACGATATCCATTTGTGCTACTGCTACAAGGTGTGTTAGAGTCTGTGTAACTTTGTGATCCAATGGCCAGTATTTGAAGTTTATCCATTCATCAAAGGAGTTAACGTATTATTCAAATTATTTTATATGGACTTATCCTCTCTGTGGCAGTCTTTATCCTCAAGGGAATTGTTTTTTCAGGACCTCAAGACACATCTAGGTCTTTCTAGGAATTTCTTTAACATGTTAGAACAAAAATAGTAGAGGAATTCTAATAATTTTTTTGCAATATCTGTTGGTGATCTAGTAAAATGTATATTGCCGACAGTGAATCACTGGCAGTTGGGCCATATAAACATAGTAAACATACCCCCCCCCCCCCAATCTTCATTGCATGGGTGTGTCAGCCTTGGAATACCATTTGCCAGATCACCCAATTAAAGTTCCTATTTATTTGTATGCTCGCATTGGGATAGTACTGACCATCAATCCCATAAACACAATTGGTTAAACAGAGACTTTCTACAAACGGGCCATGGAATTGGTGTCCTAGTTTAAGACGAACATAGTGACTAAAAATTACTGGCTCATTTATGCAGCAGCAACGCGAATATGACCTTATCATGTGAGTATTATTTTCAGTCACTGAGTTAAACTAGAACTTGAACTCTGATTCCATGCCCTGTTGATCGTGAAGATATTGCCACCTTTAAACAATAACTTTAACATTACTATTTATGAAAATGTATTTTCAACAGTTAATGACACATAAATACATATACATGTAACAATCAGAAGATCATATTTCAGTATTGTTTGTTTCTTTTTATTTTACAGTTATCCTTCAAATTACATTGTCCTGTCTCTTCCCTATAAGTATTGTTTTAAAAAACTGAACCAAACATTTAAATATTATAACACTTGATCGAATTTGTCATTGTATTGTACAAGACCTGCACACACCTCACCTCAGGGCCAAAAATGTATAATGATAAAGCTGTGATGATACAGTATTTAATTCCACCACAACGTAATTAGCTCTGTATTCGTCCAAAGGACGAATGTCGTACAGATCGTTAATTGTCAAAAAATATTTACAAAAAGGTGACCCCAATTTGACCTTACTTCCTGTCCAAACCGGAAGTCAAACTTTAATATTTAAACAAATCATATCTCAACAACCACAAGAGGTAAATTCACAGTTTTTGTACCATTGTACAGACTGTTAATTGTCGAAAAATATTTACACAAAGATGACCCCAATTTGACCTTACTTCCTGTCCAAACCGGAAGTCAAAGTTTAATATTTAAAAAAATCATATCTCAACAACCACAAGGGGTAAATTCACAATTTTTCCACCATTGTATAGATTGTTAATTGTCAACAATTATTTACACAAAGTTGACCCAAATTTGACCTTTACGTGTCCCGAACACCTAGTGTTTGTCAATACAAACACCAATCTCTAGTTCTTATTGTTATTTTTCAGTTTATATGAATAAAACACAATTTTAAGTTTATTTTGTGTCTTCAGTGGATTTTTATTTTAATTCAATTTAAAAAAAATGTTTCAAATTTTGCACGACGCGAGGTGGCGCTGTTCGTGACGTTACGCGTACACCTGGGCAGGGAGCCTTACTCTAGGCGGCATGGTCTGGTGCCCAGAAGCGGTACTGGTATCAGTCTAACCATGAGTGCGTCGAGTCGTCACATGTGCTGTACATAATATACAATCACTTCCAACTGGATTTCCCGAGAGATCAAAGCAAACAAATCGTTTGCTAGCATACCTTTTTAATCATTGTTCAGTGCTGGGCCACTAACATGAACTGCTAGCAACGTGTGTACACAAGACATGTAATAAACATGTACTTAAGTAAAACTTGTAGCTTAGCATGGTGAAGAGGATAAGTAAAGACTGGCAATAGTGCTAAGATCTCCTAGGTATATGTCACAGATTTTATGTCAATAAGGAGGAATGGGAGGAACGCTGCGCCCCATTATTTTTTTAATTGTACAAACGGACCAGAAAAAATGGACAAAGGGCAAATACATTCCCTATATGCATACTTTATTGTTTACACTGTTAAAACGGTCTATTTCTTAGACCCTTTAAACCCGCAAATGTATGGGGCAGGTCAAGTATTTATTCTTATTTTACCCTGGTTAAACGTGGGAAATTAATTGGAAAATAAAAGAAATAACCATTCTCTAATTTTGTTTTAACAAATTACACTGTCAGAGCTGTAGTGATCAATACTAATAAATACCGTATAAGGATATAAGAGTTTAAATTGAATGGCGCCCTCTATAAAGTTGTATCGCACTTTCACTTGTACTTTGTGATACATGGTTTACGTTTGACGTCGTTGGCATCTAGGTGTGTATTGTGTTTGTTTTATTTTCTCTTTTTTTATATGCGTTCATACCAGGATCTGCACGATGCCTGTAACTTGAAACTGCGGGGTAGAGGTGGCGATATTTTGTTTGAATTATAGAATTCCATTGTACACTCATCAATATATAAATATACTGAACAGCAAAAGAAACGCAAGTCCGAGGACAGCAAAAGAAACGCAAGTCCGAGGTCTTGTCAAGTTTTCAAACAGAAGACAAACCATTTTGATTCTAATCACTCATTTAATGAAAAATGCTTTCAATTTGTGAGCTGAAAGTGACTGTTGAAATTGCAATAATATAGAAAAATAGCAACAGAATCTGTAGCTGCACCCCAAGTTCCAGATATCCTTTATTTGCAAGGAAAGAGTGAGCAAAGGAGGGTTAATTTAAATACTAGAAGAATATAATTATTATGTAAGAGAGGTGTAGTTCATGTAAAAGTTATAGTGGGTGGTAGTGAAAGTGTGAATGTACAGTGTGGAAACAAGTTTGAGAGAAAGAGGTTGGGAGCTTTGCTAGCCACCTACCAACAGTCCACTATAGTTACATCTGTGCCCCATGTGCTTACATATTACAGGTGCAAAGGCCTTAGCCAGGTGAAGCAGGCACCTTGGACAGATCTTTCCAGCTTTTTGCAGGGCATATTGGCCCTATATGCGGCAGCAATACCCAACTCAAGAGTCTACGATCACTGCAATATTACAAACCGTAAGTTTAAAACCCACTTTTCTTTATGACATAAATGCAATGACTGTGTTTGATAACTTTGATTCAAAACGAAAACGCTTTACAAAATAAGGTGATATCCCTTGTGGATTATTTAATGTTAGAATAGAGTACCGAAATGTTGAGTGGATTTAAGAGAAGTATTGTTAGTTGTTCCAATACACCCAACTAGATTAATTTAAGTTCGGTTAAAGGAATACAAACAAGGAAATATTTTTCATTTAAATTGTTGCGATATAAAACCCATGTTTTCGATAGTTTTGGTTGGTCTATTTCAATTATAGATGGCCTTTAATATGGAGAAGGAGGTTACCTAAACTTGAGAGGGAGAGAGGGACCACCCTGGGACGAGGCCACTAAACTTGCGCCTTACGCCAGCACCGTTGTGAACCGACGGATGATTCTAGCAGAGGGTACACCCCAGTGAAAGCTGACGGTGTCAATCATCGATCAACTACGTACACTCCCCCAACCCCATACCCGGATGGGAAATGATAACCAAAATGACAGGAGATGAAAACAAAGTAACATTTAATGAAGCAGTTAAAAGAAATGAGAATTCCAGAAAACCAAAGAAATGAGAAGTGCGAGAGGTTATACAAAAAATGTAATTAGCCTCGACCAAAATGTTGTTGGAATATTCATCGTCTGATGAACCCATCCACCACCTATATAGTGTAATATTTGTACAATGTATGTCCAAACACACACTAGTATTTGATTAATTATAATTTTAATGTAGCCTGTAAAGAATTGTAAACAATAAATGAATTTAAAGTGTAGAAGGATTATTGATGTCATTACTTATTTTCTCCTGGTTTTTGGACCGGTATTGACAAGGTTAATATCCAGCGTGGAGTTGACCCCAATTATGTGTTGTTTCAATGTGTGTAGACACATACGGCTGTTTTGATATGGCTAGCGGGCGTCATAACTTTCAAGTCTCTGCAGTGCAACGGAAACATTGACCCACTTTTTTTTCTGTAGATCTTTCTATTTGTTTTTCCTGGATTTCAGTCCAGAAAATGTTGTGGTGTATTGAAATAATATAATTCAATTATCACAATTATCCTTGCAGCTTGTTTCAATAACACGCTTAATGAGAATTAAGTAAAAATGTGACATCGTGAGACCATGATATAATTATATTAAACACACATGCAGTTTAAATATGAACATAGCGGTCCGTATTAATTGTGAAAGGTCCTTGCTCTGAAGGTGTACACCTATGCAACTGGTACCTATATGACTTGAAGTCCTTTTACGTACCTAGGATTGAGATTGTCTGGGTCATCAATAGCGAGTATACCCTGGGTGATGACGACCCCTTCGGCCCTACAAGGGGCCAGGAATAATTATGTCACCTTCATAATATAAATAATGCTTCTTACATAATGAAGAAAGCAATGATGTCATGTGGGGTATATGCCTACTATAGTTAATCATCAGCACAAGAAAACTTTCAATTATTAATCCTAATGGTTTTTAAATATTATTTGTTTTTAATGTCTGTCAGTACAATTTAGTGAAACACTGTCTTGGTATATAGTCAGTATCTGAGATGCTGTGCTATTATTTGTCTTTACTGTGCTTATTATACAGTAGGGTTTCATCAAGGAAGCGGCATTACGCGCTGACAGCGTTAGAATGGCCTATGCCGGCAGTCCGTCTACATACCTATACCTTCAATGATATATGTATTTCCCGTTCCTCGGCCCGATGACTTTCAACTTCTCAACGGCTGGAAACACATTTGAATGATTAGAAGTAGAGGAATTTGAATCAGGTTGTCTTTTTTGTGTTAAGCCGTTATAGGTGAAGGCTCGATGTGTGAGTCATATTGCTTGGCACTTCCTATCCTTCATTACTGTCTCGTGCCTCAATGGGATTGACGGTAAGTATGTGCATTACGGAAACATTGAACCCTACCTTTCTCTATTGCATCACCGTGTATGACTGAGCTTTTTAGGTCACATGCTTTTAGGTTAGAGAGACTTAGTGTGATATCGATCACAATCAAATGGTGAAGCCAATGGGACACGTATGTTATGGTACTACGTGCGCGTGTACTTCTGCCAGCCAATGATTGCCCGCCAAGATCACACACACATCAACTGCAAAATACGCCACGCGTACCGGTAACGCACTATCGCTGTCAAGTCGATCAACAGATCTAGCAACATGACTGTGCCCTCAACAGTTCATGCACACGGGTGCGAATAATGGAAATCAATGGTATTTTTGCAGTTGATTTGGACAATATATCCCAAATACAAAACGCAACACGTGTTTGCACATCGCTCGGAAAGTGACTTACTGTAAGTAATGTCACTGCATGGGTGTAATATATGACTTTGATGTGTACAAAGCGCAGCTGACAATGGCAATGTTCATTTCAAAGATAGTTTAACATGTTCTTTCACATCCAGAGATTTGCTTGAACAGTGGAATTATAGTATTTAAAAAGGAAGGGAAATAATTGTACACATTTCCCGTGGAGTATGCTTATAGATCTTATCTATGTTTACATCTGGGATGTCCTATAGAACACAGGGTGATTTCACTGCAGGGACTGTTTGCATGAATTAAAACAAGTATCAATGAATAAGATAAGAGATATAGTCTTTACTTAAAATAACCAAAACAAAAATTATAATAATGAAGACAGGATTTGTTTTATGGTGACTGCTTTATTAGGCTCATTAGTGTAAAGTATGGATGCATTTACAGACATGTTTAAACAAAGGAAGGTTCCTTTACCGTGGATGGGTGCAGTTCTCTTCATGTATTGGGGACATAGGTGTTGGGCTGAAAAGGGGAAGTGAGCAAAGGAAATCGAACCACACCGATGATTTTGAACAAGTATGCGAACTAAGTGGCACCCCTCTTCAGTTGAATATAAGTCAATTCTGTGTTAACAGTATGTCATGCATAGGCTGCTGAGAGTTGTTTCAAAATAAACAAAAGGTTTGAACTGTTTCGGTTATGCGTACCGCGTTACCACTAACTGGAATACGAAATTTATCAATTTGTAGCCATATCAGGGTTTAAATGGTCGGATGTTACAGGTCGGATGTTTTTGGTTTAATACAAAATCTAAATGTTTCTAGAATCTTGTAGAAAAAAAATAAACATGTTTCTTTTTGCCCCAAAAGGGTTCTTGAATATTTATTGATGAAATTCTTGCACTGGGATATTGACAACTGATTATATATGTGACCCACACTGTATACTCGGTGCTTTCAGTGTATCTACGGAAATAAATAAATAAAAATCATAATCATAATCATGATAATAATCAACAGGCGACTTGGGCGGGATTCGAACCAATGACCTACTCGATGACAGCTGTAAAGCATCACGTACCATATGTTGCATTTATTGATGAAACACTTTCTTCGGGATATTTAACAATTGATTTAATGTTTGCCATTTCACTGACCTATCTATGAAGCAGGGTGTGTGTTCCAAGTGTCATCGGGCAAGCTTGGAGTTCTAGAGGTTCAATTACGTAAATATCACAACAAGAAAGTTTGTACATAAAAAAAACTACATCAAAAATTAAATTAATCCAACAGCTTTGTAGACAAGAACTCCACCAAGACGGCCAATATTAAGTAGTCCGTTTAATTTACTCACTTTTAAAACTGGACCCGTCCCTATATAATCCAGCATGTTTTGAGAATCCGACCAAATATCTAAGTAGACTATTGGGCTCAGCTGCAAAGACCAATTTCCCAATTAAATAAGCATTGGCATCTATAAATCCAGACAAAACACGAAACGTGTGTATCTGTGAAAAGGGATCACTGTCTTGGATAAACTAGGCCTCCAAAACGGTAGATGACTAATATTATTGTAATCTTGTGTTGACAATTCCTGATGGAGAGTGATACTTTCATGTCGCAATCAAGATCAACAGGCAATTTAGAGCGGAAAAACAACTGAATCTGACAAAATCTCGTCAACAGATCAACGGAATTTCCCGCTAGTGTATAGTTGGTGCAAAAAGTACTATTGCTTAAACAAATATGAGTTGATAGGAGTTAAAGATTCACACGTTTCTTCAGCGTATATTTTGTGATTACACAATTGCGGGATCCAGGGAGGGTCCAATAATGGGGGTAGGTGGCCATGGGTGCATCCAGATGACTAAAATTGGGGCTTCCAAAAGGGGGCCACACATTAAACCTATGTTAATTTAAGTAAGACTGATTGCGGTGACACCATGTGAAAATCTCTATTGAGTAGTAATTAGTATTGAAAATAACTGGAGGTTACAACTCGACGTTTCGATTATTATGCTCTGATCATCCTCAGGAGAATGCCGGACTCTGGGAAATGCTGCTGCTTAAGTAGGCTGCTGGAGGATCAGGCGATGACTGGATGCTTGTCAAAAACAAAAGCAAACTGATTTACAGAGAAGGTACAATTCTCTTATGGATAATCCTATCTCAAATGTTGATGCTATTAAAAATCTACAGTGGTCCAAAGCTAAAGTTAGAGTTCAAAATACTATTTTAAAGGTGAAAAAGCTTCTAAATTATTCCTGAATCTAGAAAAACTAAAAATCCAAAATAGTAAAATTGATAGGTTGATTAATTCTGAAGGAAAATATGTTGATCAACCTCATACTATGTTAGTCTGCGCCAATGACTTCTATTCTGATCTGTATAAAGCGGAAGTCATTTCTACTGAGCATTTAAATGACATTACATCCAAAATTGGGGGAAAATACCAGATGATATCTATTGTGATCTAGAAAGAGATATTAGGGCTGATGAAGTCAAATCAGCTCTCTTCCAAATGAAGAAAAAACAAGTCTCCGGGCTTGGATGGGCTGACAGTGGAATTTTACCAGACTTGTTTGGAACATTATCGGTTCTGATATCTTAGAAGTTTATAACTATTGTTTCAAAAATGACTGTTTGTGTAACTCTATGAATTCTGCTTTAATTAGACTTATTTATAAAAACAGGGGTAACAGGTGTGAATTGAAAAACTGGCGCCCTATCAGTTTGCTCACTGTTAAGACTATAAGATTTTATCAAAAGTCATTACGAATAGATTAAAGCTTATTATGCCGCTCCTTATAGGAGAAGAACAAATTTGCAGGGTTGTCGGAAGGAAAGTTCAAGATAATCTTATGGTCTCGCGTGATGCTATCGATTATGTAAATTTAGAAAATTTGGAGGCTGCTCTCATTAGTATAGACCAAGAGCAGGCTTTTGACAGAATTGCTTGGAATTATGTTTACTGTTATGACGAAAATGGGGATCTCATCCGTCTTTGATTAGTTGAGTTAAGCTATTGTATAGTAATCCTAATTGTAATATCATTATTAATAATTTTATTGGCTCTCCGGTTAAAGTCTATCGAGGGATCAGACAAGGGTGTCCTCTGTCCCCACTCCTTTACTCCATATGTGCTGAAGGGCTAGCGAGTTTGGTTAGAACATATTGTAACTTAAACGGCATTATTACGCCTGAAGGTGAAAGTAGTATTCGGTTAATACAACACGCTGACGACACTACATTCTTTGTCAGTGATAACAATGAATTTTATGCTATTCTTAATACATATTGTAAAGGTAGTGGGTCTAAACTCAATGTAGAAAAGTCTAAAGGTTTGTGGCTCGGAAATGGAATAATAGAACTGATAAACCGTGTAACTTTCAGTGGTGTAATAAGCTCAAAGGATTATTGTTGAGAACGATGCCATACCAATTGATAATTGGGAACCAAGAAAAAATAAAATCCGTTGTACTTTAGATAAATGGTATAAACGTAATTTAAACTATAATGGAAAGGTTGTTTTTGTAAATAATTTGGTTGGGTCAGTTATTAATTACCTGGGCAGTGTTATAGCCTGTCTGGTGGAGGTTATTAAGAAGATGAGTAATATGATGTGGAATTTCTTTTGGGATGGTAAGATTGAAAAAAAAATCAAGCGGAATACAATCACCGGTCCGAAAGAATTTCGGGAATGGGTCTTGTTGACATCAATTGCAAGTTGAATTGCTTGTAAAATGCTTAGACAAATCGTCCCTAATTTGCCATAGTGACCAATCCGACTTTTTTCAATTTTAAGTTTTCCCGCCCATACGTACATTCAGGAAGAGACCTACCATTGTATCTAATCCACATGCATGTATTCCTTATAGTTTTGGAGATAGAGATTGCATTCAAATGACGGATGCTCTAACTGGCTATTTTTGTCATTTGGCAAAGTGACCAATACCGCATTGGTCACTATGCTAACTTAATTCGGGATTGGTCACTATGGCAAATTAGGGACGAAATTTTTAATATTCGGTGTAAAAAGTTTTTGACAATTATTTTAGACCTGCGGAAATCGAGATCATTACGCAGTTCAGAAATAGTTTAAAACACTTGATTTTTATAGAAAAGGGCAGAATGAAGTCGAAGCCCTTCGAATTATGTTATACAACACTCACTGGCCAAAAGTATTGCAACATGCTCAAAATAGCACTTTACAGTAACAGGTGAGATGATCATTTAATCTGATTTCATCGATCGTGTATTACATAATTTCTGAGCAAGAACAGTAAAAAAGAACATTGACTTCAAAACACAGGCACTTTCAAGAAGTCTTAAGTAGTGTAAATAAAATAAAATAAGTTATTGTAACACAGTTCTCCAAACTGAACTTTGGTGTATGTTGCAATACTTATGGCCAGTGAGTGTAGAAATATAACTCTTTGTTACATTCATACTAATGAGCTGAAGTTTGATTATTAATTTTCCTCTTTACACAAGGGGTTGGGTTGCTTTGCCCTGATTAAATTAGACTTAATTTAAGTTTGTTTTGCTTTTTATCTGTTTTCGTGAAAGAAAGAAAGAAAGAAAGAAAGAAAGAAAGAAAGAAAGAAAGAAAGAAAGAAAGAAAGAAAGAAAGAAAGAAATAAAGAAAGAAAGAAAGAATCTTGAGACGAGAGATAAGTCTTGACTGACTCGATGTTGAAACGAAGTCAAAGCGAACGGCAAACATTAAGCTAAAATTCAGTTAGCTAGAAAAGGATTTTGGATTTTTGAGTTATATACTATGCCACGCTACGTCCTTGACCGCATGATTCGTCTCGTAACCGTTTCCTCAACATTATCAGTGACGTACCTTCCCGTTAATGCAATATAACTCAGCAATGGTGAAATATTGTCTGCGGTTTTAAATTGGTCTTTATTAAAAAAGAACAAGTCAAGGCCAAACCTCAACCTTTCAAATGTATTGGTGATTATGTACTCAGCTGAGACATTTTTTGTTATGAAAAATGCAGTCGTGTGTGCGGAATTTCATATTTCGAGCAACATATTTCGCTTCAGGGGAGTCAATAACCTTTTAACGCAATGGTTGTTGTCACAAGTCTGTACATGAATTTTGGCTATTGGAATTATATATTATCTAAATTATTTTATTAATAATAAATAAATACATTAATGCGTACTTAACATCCTCCTGCTGCACAAAACGAAAAGAAAAATGCGTTCATCTTAAATAAAGAGGTGGAGACAAAACCAATTTTAGGGAATGTACAACTATGAAAATGTTTGTAAAATGCTTCCACGAGTATTATTATAATAAATTAAACAAACTGTGAAAGTTTAAACTTTATAATTTGTGTCGTTCATGAGAAAAAAATATTAAAGATGCATTAATATTGTTTGCATAAATTCTAATGTTAAATTTACGCAAGAGTTCTCTTTCCCAAACTCAAACTGGAAATTTTGACAGCACCTCATACAACACTATTTGTAAGGGAGATTGATACCATCAACAGCTTAACAGTAATTTACAGTCTGGTTATTTTTTAATTAATTACCAATATTTTATCTCACCTACAGGTCCAGACTGGGTATGGGATCCTGTAGTATAGTTAGGAAAAGTCAGACAATTTGAGCGTGATCAGAGGAATCGTTCTGGATATATCATTTAAACAAATCTCACGGGAAACATGGTTCCCCCTTCCCCAGACTAAATAAGGTTGAAGTCCATTAAAAAAGAAAATATGGCAAATGACTAGATTGAAGTACATCAGAGAAATAATACACGGGGACATATTACCCAAAGCAGGTCCAACCACTTAGATGATGTGGAGGCTTGATTGTTTTTGCCCTGAAGATTGCTTCAATGTTCCAACAGAGAGTTGAAGTATGCACTCAAATATTACCTGGTCACGCCTCCGTCAATAATGCCCTCCGGCGGTCCGTGAACCAGATGGTCTTTGTTTTGAAGTCAGCCGGTAACGAGGAAACAGTCCTTCCCTATATTAGCGACATACCGTCCCCTTCAAATTAACAGTGCGTTTACTTACGATATAATTAACCAAAATGTATTCCCTCTGTGACATAAATTGACGCCACAATCTCCTCTAGAAACAACTGAGCGCCTGCTGATATTGACCTTGATTCTGAAACATCAAATCATTTAACGTGGTTTCAAAATGCATCAATATATCTTGAAGAAGTAATAAATGGACTAGATTACTGACAGACATGATGTTCGTTATTTTGCACCTGTCAATTTTAACCCAGGAATTGAGGTTGTTCACGATCATTTTCAAGTTCTCTGTAAACTTATTTTCCCTCAAATTAAAGGGCAACTGGTGAGTGTCAACACTCACACGTCTGTTCAAGGTTTACAGGAGGTCAAGCGCACCATAGTGACATTGACCCAATATCTCCCAATTAACTAGTGACATTTTGACCTTCAAGACCGAAAACTGCGTAGTTTTATGATCGTTAGAGAAACCACATGCGATTCATATTTGGATCGTATTACTGAACTCTCTTTAAGTCTGTTCAATGTTTATAACAATCCACTATTAAGTCAACTTGAATTGAAAACACTCATGGAAATAAAGACCTGTCTGAAGATCGTTGCATCAATTAAGGAATTATAGACGCCAGATCTTGTCTTGTACATGATCTTAATATAGGATGCTTACACTTCTGGTTCAGATCGATCTTTGCTAGCAGAGCTGCTGTCACATTATGGGGTTCAGTTGTGCTGATATTGACAGACAGACTCTGGACCTTGGACAGTGGACAGAAGAACCTGTCAAAGTGCATCCAGTCAAACATACAATAAGATGGCTTTACCAACACAAAGAGCACAACGGCCACAATCATAGCCGCAGTCATGGACAAGTCCCCTGTCGTCCCCCCCCCCGACCCCGATCTCGATATGACGGGGGATGGTATAGCAATTTCCCCCTCAATAATTATTGTGCCCTAAAGTAAACATACTCAGAGCACACATATTATTTTGTGTTCAACGGCGTGGTCATGGGGGATACGTCATGGGTGGTTGTCCATACCGTACTCCCAGTCGTAACAAGAAATTACCTCCACTATCCGCATTGTCTATGTATTTCATGTAGCCTATGCCCTTAGTCACGAATGTCTGAGATTCTAGCCGCTTTTGATGTGTTAAAATAACAACTGGGATGTCAACTGTATTCGTCCTTTTTATAACACAAAAAATGTCGTTTAACGCCTCATTTTCTGCACAGCATTATGTA
The DNA here is from genome assembly GCA_029582265.1 of Zoroaster sp. YZ-2022. Lineage (NCBI taxonomy): Eukaryota > Metazoa > Echinodermata > Asteroidea > Forcipulatida > Zoroasteridae > Zoroaster > Zoroaster sp. YZ-2022. The sequence goes on from CM055827.1 coordinate 18,695,976, forward strand.
AGTGGCCTCTTGGTTTAGGGCATCGTTAAAACACATTTCATTGTCATTTCAAATGTTGTTGAAAGATCGGAGCTTTAATTCATTTTCTGCAGCTGAGCACATGATCACATAAGCACTGACAAAAAAATCCTGAAGAAAATAAGACAAATAAGGCTGAAAAATATTGAGTGCTTGCGACTGACATGTTGTTCATCACATAACGTCTTTTCCATGCAGCTGAACGGTGAGGTGTGTCATAATGTCCGAATAGCCTATTTGCTACTATGCCAATTATTAACCCTTGTATACTTCGATCCTTCAAAACCCTATTAAAAAGATTGGGTTTGTTAAAGGAAGTTCAGCTCAATTTGAATAAGTGCTATTACAGCATGTTTGCAAGCATTGGTTGAAATGCACTTAAACGTTGACCTGCAATAAAGGTTAACATAGGTCATACCCTTCTACAAAATATCCCTGGTCCGGAGATGCGCTCGGGTTTGAACTTGAAGCTTCCAAAAACCGTGGGAGGTGCACGTTTTGTGGGTCATCGTGACCACAGATCATGACCCCAAAAACACAGATCCAGATGAGTTGTGCAGGTGGGAGATTGCTGCTTGTTCATGTTACCATGGCCCTGGCCCTTCCATCTGACGAAAGAAGAACACAGTGGGGATCTACCTTCACTGCACCTAGGAAGTTACGAGCCTATCACTTTTTATTTTACATTTATTTATTGAATTTATGAAATGTTTGCACTGGAGATAATGTACAATATTGATACATAAAACAACCAACCTATAAGAGTTTCAGCTTATGGCATTAATAAGAAAATAGTTAAACATGCATTAGGATTAATTTTGTTGATTAAAGCTAACATGGAATTTAGAAAAACAGTATACTCTTTTCTAAAATCGAACTGGACTTTATACATGTTGTCTTAAAAATGACAGTACCTCAGGCAAAATTATTATAAGAGAAGATTGATACCATCATGAGCTTTACACTAAGTAAGTTCTGCTTTCAAGTTAAAATCCTATCATCAGGGCGGATCCACTGATCCTTATACACTGTTTGTAAACCTCAAAATCAAATACCGAAAAAACAATACTATGACCATAGTTGTACATGAAACTTGGGCCTTATGGGTGCAAAATTGATAATGGTATCGAAGCACCCATTAAATCATTTTGTCTGAAAGGGTATCAATTTAGTAAAATTCGTAAAACAATTTGCCGACTGAATGTTTGTGCTCCTGGGACAAAACTCCAACGTTAAATTGACTATGAACAAACCGAATGCATGTTACATTTTTTATTTTACATTTTTTATTTTTTTTTATTTAATTTTTAATTTTTTTATTTTTTATTTTTGTTTTAATTATTTGTTTTTATTTTTATTTTTTTTATTTTTTTGGTTTAATTATGTATAATTTCTTTGAATATAGATAACTTTGTTGTCTGTAAGTAATATTGTCTATGTCATTTCAATGTTATTGACAAATTATTGTATAGGCCTATCTTGATTATTCATTACTTTGTTGTCTATAAGTAATATTGTCTATATCTTTACAAAATTATTGTAAACTGATTACCACCCTTTTATTGTACCTCTGTATATATTTGTTTTTATTAAATTAATAAAGTTTTCTTCGGAAAAGTCAAAAAAAGTCTCTCTCTCTCTCTCTCTCTCTCTCTCTCTCTCTCTCTCTCTCTCTCTCTCTCTCTCTCTCTCTCTCTCTCTCTACATATTTGTGCATTCTCTAGGCAAGGGTGGGTTATCATTGTCGCCCCTCGTGTTTTTATCAATTTGTAAAGAGTTCAAGAAGACATACTTGATGTAGTCACCGTTGAGAGGCATTGGACTAATGTTGTGCTGTTTTAGTAAACACCTTTCCCAGTAACATTTTTTTTGGGAAGGGGGTTTCCCCCCCCCCCAAAAAAAAGGGTTTTTTTTGGGTTTAAAAAAAATTTTTTTTAAAAAAATTTCTTTTGGGGGAAATTTTTAAATTTTTGGAAACCCCCTTTTTTAAAAAAAAAAGGGGGCGGGGGTTTTGGGAAAAATTTTTTTCCTTTTTTTTTTTTTTAAAAATTTTTTTTAAAAGGGGTTTTGGGGGGTTTTGCCCCCCGGGCCAAAAATTTTTCCCGAAAAAACCCAAAAAGTTTTTTTTTTAAAAATTTTTTTTTTAAAAAATTTTTATTTTTTTTTTTTTTTTTAAATTTTTTATTTTTTTTTTTTTTTTTTTTTTTAAAAATTTTTTTTTTTTTTGGGTTTCAATTTTTTTTGGGCAAAAATTTTTTTTACAAACCCGGTTTTTTTTTTTTTTTTTAAAAAACCAAACCAAAAAAAAAACCCCCCCCAAAAACCTTTTTTTTTTTTAAAAAAAATTTTTTTTAAAAAATTTTTTCCCCTTTTTTTTTCCCCCCCCCCCCTTTTTTTCCCCCCCCCCCCCTTTTTTCTTTTTTTTTAAACTCTTTTTTTTTTTTTTTCCCCCCCTTTTTTTAAATTTTAAATTTTTTTTAAAAAAATTGACCCGGGGGGTTTTTTTCCCTTTTTTTTTTTTAAAATTTTTGGGGGGTTTTTTTTTTCCCATTTTTTTTTAAAAATTTAACCGGGGGGGGGTTTTTTCTGAAATTTTTTTTGGGGGTTTTTTTCCCAACCCCCCCGGGGGGGTTTTAAACTTTTCCATTGGGCCCCCCGGGGGTTTTTTTTTCAACCCCGACAAGGGGGAAAAAAGGGGGGCCCCTTTTTTTTTGTTTTAAAATTTTTGTTTTTTTTTTTAAAAAAAAATTTTTTTGGGGCCCAAAATTTCCCCCGGGTTTTTTTTTCTTTTTTTTAAAAATTTTTTTTTTTTAAATTTTTGGGGAAAAGAAAAAAAAGGGAAAAAAAAAAAGGGGGGGGGTTTTTCCCCGGGGCTTTTTTTTTTTTGGGTTTTTTTTGGGGGGGGTTAAAGGGGCCCGGGGGGAAATTAAAAAAAAAATTTTTTTTTTTAAAAACTTAAAAAGGGGGGGGGGTTTTTTAAAAAAAATTTTTTTTCTTTTTAAAAAGGAAGTTTTTTTCCCCCTTTTGGAAAATTTTTTTGGGGGAAAAGGGTTTTTAAATTTCCCCCCTTTTTAAATTTTTTTTTTTTTTAAATGGGGGGGGTTTTTTTTTTTTTAAAATTTCAAAAAAAGTTTTTTGGGGTTTTTTTTTTTTTTCCCCTTAAAATTTTTTTTTTTAAAAAAAAATAAAATTTTTGAAAAAACCCGGAAAAAAAAAAAATTTTTTTTTAAAAAAAATTTTTTTTAAAAATTTTTTAAAATTTTTTTCCCTTTTTTTTTTTCCCCCCCCCCCCCCTTTTTTCCCTTTCCCCCTTTTTTTTTTTTTTTTTCCCCCCCCTTTTTTCCCCTTCTTTTCCCCCCCTTTTTTTCCCCCCTTTTTTTTGGGGGGTTTTTTTGGGGTTTGGTTTTTTTTTTTTTAAAAAAAAAAAAGGTTTTTTTGGGGGGTTTTTTTTTTTTTTTTAAAAAAAATTTCCCAAAATTTTTTTTAAAAAATTTTTTAAATTTTTTTTTTTGGTTTTTGTAAAAAATGGGGAAAAATATTAAATTTTTTTAAAAATTTTAAAGTTTTGCCCAAAAAGGGGGCCCCCCCTTTTTTTTAAATTTTCCCCTTTTTTTTTCCCCCGGGCCCCAAAAAAAAAATTTTTTTTGGGGGGGGCCCCTTTTAAAAAAATTTTTTTTTTTTTTTTTTTCCCCCCAAAAAAATTTTTAAAAAAAAGGGGGGGCCCCCCTTTTTGGAAAAAGGGGAAAAAAGGTTTTTTTTTTTTTTTTAAAAAATTTAAAATTTTTTTTCCCCCAAAGTTTTTTTTTTTTAAAAAACCCCTTTTTTTTGGGGAAAGATTTTTTGGGGTTTAAAAATTAAAAAAATTTTTTTTAAAGGGGTTTTTTTAAAAAAATTTTTTTAAAAAAACCCTGGGGGGGAAAAAAGGTTTAAAAAAAAAAATTTTTTTTTTTTTTAAAAATTTTCCCTTTGGGGAAAAAAAAAAAAAAAAATTTTTTGGGGGTTTTTTTAAATTTTTAAAAATTTGGGCAAAAATTTTTAAAAAAAATTTGGGGGTTTTTTTTTTTCCCCGGGGAAAAAAAATTTTTTTTTTTCCCAAAAAAAAAAAGGGGGTTTTTTTGGGGTTTTCCCCTTTAAAAAAAAAAAAAAGGTTTGGTTTTTTTTTTTTTTTTTTTTTAAAAATTTAAAAAAAAACCCCCCCCTTTTTTTTTTTTGGGAAAAAATTTTTCCCTTTTTTTTTTTTTTGAACCCCCTTTTTTTAAAAAAAAAAAAAATTTTTTAACCCTTTTTTAAATTTTTAAAAAAAAGGGGTTTTTTGGGTTTTTGGGGTTTCCCCCCCCCCTTTTTTGTTTTAAATTTTTGGTGCCCCCTTTTTAAAAAAGGGGTTTTTTTAAAAAAAAAACCCGGGGGTTTTTTCCCCCCCAACCCCCCTTTTTTTAAAAAAAAATTTTTGTTTTTGGGGGGAAAAAAAATTTTTTTTTTTAAAATTTTTTCCCAAAAAAATTTTTTTTTTTTAAAACCCAAATTTTTGGGGGCCCCCCTTTTTTTTTTAAAAAAAAAATTTGGGGGGGGTTTTTTAAAAAAATTTTAAGGAAAAAAAATTTTTTTTGGGGGTTTTTTAAAGTAAAAAAAAAAATTTTTTTTCCGAAAAAAAAAAGGGGAAAAAAGAAAAACCCAAAAATTAAAATTTTTGGTTTTTTTTAACAAAAAAAAATTTAAAAAAAAAATTTTTTTTTTTTTTACCCCCCCGGGAAATTTTTTGGGAAAAAAAATTTTAAAACCCAAGGTTTTTTTTTAAAAAAAAATTTTTTTTTTTGGGGGGGGGGGGGTAAAAAAATAAAAAAAGGGGATTGCTTTTTTTTTTTTGGGGGGCAAGGGGGGGGGGGGCCCGGGGGGGGCCCGGGGGGGGGGGGCCCCGGGGGGCCCCCCCCGGGGGGGGGGGGAACAGGAAAATTTTTTTTTTTTTTTTTTTAAAAAAAACCCGGGGGGGGTTTTTAAAAAAGGGGGGGGTTTGGGAAAAAAACCCCTTTTTGAAAAAATTTTTATTGAAAAAAGGGGGGGGAAAAAAGGGGGGGGGAAAAAAGGGGGGTTTAAAAAAAAAAAATTTTTTTTTGGGGTTTTTTTTGGGAAAACACGGGGTTTTTTTTTGGGCCAAAAATTTGTTTTTGGGGTTTGGGGGTTTATTTTTTTTTTTTTTTTTTGGCCAAGGGTTTTTTTTTTTTTTCCCCCCGGGGGGGGGGCCCCCCCCAAAACCCCCGGGCTTTATAAAAGGGGGGGGGGGGGAAAAAAAAATTTTGGAGGAAAGGGGGGGGAGGATTGGAAAAGGGAAGGGGGGGGGGTTTTCCCCCCCGGGGGGGCCGGGGGGGAAAAAAAGGGTTTTTTAAAAAAAATTTTATTTTAAACAAAAGGGGGGGGTTTTTTTTAAAAATTTTTTTTTTTTTTTATAAAAAAGGGAAAAAGGGGAATTTTTTTTTTTTTTTTATATTTTTTTTTTTAAAAAAGGGGTTTCCCCCCTTTTTAAAAATTTTTGAAAAAAAAAGGGGGGGGGCCTTTTTTGATTTTTTTTTGGGGTTTTTAAAAAAAAAATTTTTTTTTTTAAAAAAAAAAATTTTTTTAAAAAAAAAGGGTTTAATTTTAAATTTTTTTCCCTGAAATTTGGGAAAAATTTTTTTTTTTTTTTTTTTTTCCCGGGGCCCGGGGGTTTTTTCCCCCCCTTTCCTTTTTTAAAATTCTTTTTTTTTAAAAAAAAAAAAAATTTTTTTTTGGGGGGGGGAAAAAAAAATTTTCCCTTTTTGGGGAAAAACCCCGGCCAAAAGGTTTTTTTTTTTCCCCCCTTTTTTAAACAAAAAAAAAAAGGGGGGTTTTTCCAAAAAAGGAAGAAAAAAAAATTTTTTTTTTAAAAAAAAGGGGTTTTCCCCCCCCTTTTTTGGGGGGGGGTTTTTTTAAAAAAACCCAAAAAAATTTTAAAAAAACCTTAAAAAAAAGGTTTTTTAAAAAGGGGGGGGGAAAAATTTTTTGGGGGGTTTTTTGGGGGGGGAAAAAATTTTTAAAAAATTTTAAAAACCCCCCTTTTTTAAAAAAATTTTAAAAAAAAGGGGGGTTTTTTTAAAAAAAATTTTTTTTGGGTTTTAAATTTAAAACCAAAATTTTTTTAAAAAAAAAAAAGGTTTTTTTTTTTTTTAAAAAAAGGGTTTTTTTAAAAAAGGGGGTAAAAAAAAAAAAAATTTTTAAAAAAACGGGGTTTTTTTTTTTTTTTTAAAAAAACCACTTTTAAAAAAATTTTTTTTTTTTTTTTTCCCTTTTTTTAAAAACCCAAATTTTTTTTTTTTTTTTTTTTTAAAAAAAATTTTTAAAAAATTTTTTAAAAAATTTATAAAAAAAAATTTTAAAGGAAAAATTTTTTTCCGAAAAAAAACCCTTTAATTTTTTTAAAAAAAAAAAAAATTTTTTTTAAAAATTTAAAAAAAAATTTTAAAATTGGGGAAAAAATTTCCCCCGGGGGGGGAAAGGGGGAAAAAATTAATTAATTTTTTGGGGTTTTTTTTTTTAAAAAAAAACCCCGGGGTTTAAATTAAAAAAAAAAAAATTTTTTTTTTCCTTGTGGGTTTTTTTAAAAAAATTTTTTTAAAAAAAGGGGTTTAAAAAAAAAAAAAATTTTTTTCCCTTTTTTTTTTTTTTTAAAAAAGGAAAATTTTTTTTCCCCCTTTTTTCCCAATTAATTTTTTCCCCTTTTTTTTTTTCCTTAAAAATTTTTTTTAAAAAAAACCCTTTTTTTTTTTAATTTTTTTTTTTTTAAAAAAAATTAGGGCTTGGTTTTTAATTTAAAGGGGGAAAAAAAAAAATTAAAAAATTGGGGAAAATTTTTTTAAAAAAAAAAATTTTTGGGAAAATTGGGGGGTTTTTTTTTTTTTTTAAAAAAAAATTTCCCTTTTTTTTTTTTTTTGTTTTTTTGTTTTTAAAAAAAAATTTTTAAAAAAAATTTTTTTTTTTTTTTTTGATTTTTTTGGGGGGGAAGGTTTTTTTGGGAAAAAAAAGGGGGGAAAAAAAAAAAAAAAACCCCCCCCCCAAAAAAAAAAATTTTTTTTTTTAAACGTTGGTTTCCAAAAAAATTTTTTTAAAAAAACCAAAACCCGGGGGTTTTTTAAACCAAATGGCCCCCAAATTAGTTTTTTTTTATGTTTTTTTTTGGGGGGGGGGGGGGGAAAATTTTTTGGGCCCCCCTTTTTTTTAAATTTTGTTCCCGGGGTTTTTTAAAAAAAAAAATTTTTAAAAAAAAATTTAAAAAAGGGTTTTGGGGGGTTTTTTAAATTAAATTTTTGGGGGAAAAAAAGGGTTTTTAAAAAAAAAAAAATTTTTCCCCCCCTTTTTTTAAAAAAAAACCCCCCCTTTTTTTTTTTTTTTTTTTTAAATTTTTTAACCGGTTTTTTAAAAACCCAAAAATTTTGGGAAAAGGGAAAAATTTTTTTTTTGGGAAAAAAAAAAAAAATTTTGGGGCCCAAAAAAACCCCAAATTTTACCTTTTTTCCCTTTTAAAATTTTTGGGTTTTTAAAAACCCCTTTCCCAACCCTTTTTTTCCCCAAACCCCGGTTTAAAAAAGGTTTCCCAATTTGGGGGGGGTTTAAAAAATTTTTTTAAAAAAACCCCGGGGGCCCTTTTTTAATTTTTGGGTTTCCCCCCAAAAAAACCCCCCAAAAATTTTGGAAATTTTTGGAACCCCCCCCTTTCCCCGGGGGGTTTTTTTTTAAAAAAGGGAAATTAAATTTTTTAAAACCCCAAAAAAATTTTTTTTGGGGTTTTTGGGGGGTTTTTTTCCCCAAAAAATGGTTTTTTGGGGGGGAAAATTAGGGTTTTTTGGGAAAAAGGGAACCCAAAAAAAATTTTTTTACCCGGGGGAAAAATTTTTTTCCCCCTTTTCCCCTTTTTTAAAATTTTGGGGGCCCCCCCAAAAAAAAAAACTTTTGGGGGGTTTAAAAAAAAGTAACCAAAAAACCCTTTTTTTCCCAAAAAAATTTTTTTTATTTTTTTTTCCTTTTTTTTTTTTTCCCCCGGCCCCCCTTTTTTTTTAAAAATTTTTTCCAATTGGGAAAAGGGGGGCCCCCCTTTTTTTTCAAGGGGCCCGGGGTTTTTTGGGGGGGAAAAAAAGGGGCCCCCCCCCTTCCCTTTTGGGGGGGGGGGTTTTTTTTTGGATTCCGGGATTTAAAAAGGGGTTTTTTTTTTTTTTCCAAATTTTTTTTTTAAATTTTTGTTTTTTAAAAAAAATTTCCAATTTTCCCCCCCCATTTTTTTTAAAGCAAACCAAAAAGGTTTTTTGGAAAACCCCCAAATTTTTTTTTTTTTTTGGGGAATTTCCCCAAAAAAAAGGGGGGGGGTTTTTTTTTGGGGAAAAGGGGGGGTTTAAAAAATTTTTTTTTTTTTAAACCCCTTTTGGGAAAAAACCCCCAGGGGGGGTTTTTTTGGAAACCCCCAAAAAAAACCCTTTTTAAATTTTAAAAAGGGTTTTTTTTTAAAAAAAAAAATTTTAAAAGGGCCCCTCCCTTTAAACCAAAAAAAAAAAAAAATTTTTTTTTCCCCCCCGGGGGGGGCCCCGGGGGGGGGGGGAAAAAAAAAAAAATGGTTTTAAAAAAAGAAAAAAAGTCCCCCCCTTTTTTTTTTAAAAAACCCCCCTTTTTTTTTTAAAAAAACCCCCGGGGGGGGGGGGTTTTTTTAAAAAAAAACTTTTTGGGAAAAAAAAAATTTTTTTGGTTTTTTTTTTTAAAAAGGAAAAAAAAAATTTTAATTTTTTTTTTTAAATTTTTGTTTTTTGCCCCCGGGGGCCCCAAAACCAGTTTTGGAAAAAATTTTTTTAAAAAAAATAAAAACCCAAAACCCCTTTTTGGGAAATTTTTCCCCAAAGGGTTTTTGGGGGGGGGGAAATTTTTTAAAAAATTTTTTTTTTTTTTAGGTTTTCAAAAAAAAAAAAAGGGGGAAATTTTCCTTTTGGGTTTTTTTTTCCGGGTTTTTTGGGCCCCAAAAACAAAACCCTTTTTTTTTAAAATTTTTTTTGGGGGTTTTTCCCCCTTTCCCTTTTTAAAAAAAAAAGGGGGGGGAAAAAAAAGGAAAAAAAAAGGCCCCCAAAAAAACCCCAAGGGGTTTTTTTTTTTTTGGGGGAAAAAAAAAAATTTTTGGGGGGGAAATTAATTTTTTAAAAGGGGGCCCCAAAAGGGGGGAAAAAAAAATTTTTGGGAAAAAACCCCAATTTTTTAAAAAAAAACAAAAAAAACAAGGGGGGAAAGGGCCCTTTTTTGGGGGGGTTTAAAAAAAAAAAAAACCACCGGAAAATTTTCCCCAAAAAAGGTTTTAAACCCTTTTTTAAAAAATTTTTTTTTTGGGGGTTTTTTAAAAAAACCCTTTTTAAAAATTTTTAAAGGGGGAAAAAAAAAAAAAACCCCTTTTTCTTTTCCCCCAAAAATTTAACCAAAAGGTTTAAAAACCCGGTTTTTTGGGGGAACCCAACCTTTTTTAAAAATGAATGCAATTTATTTTTTTTACTTTTTTTTATTTCTTAAATTTTTTTTTTTTGCTAACCAGTGAAATACGTGTATTCGCAGTTATTGGAACAAGACCAAATTTTACATACACACAGTATGGTAGCTAAGAGAGACTGCAATTCAACATCGTTTACTGATTGAACCTCTATCAACTTCACATTAAGTTAGTGTTCGGATATTAATTGGTTAATTCTTTATCAGATTATTACTTTCAGTTTAAGGTGATGCTCTTGTAAGCTTTATCTATAGTAATTAACAGTCAGGAAAACTCGTCATAATGTTTGCGTCTACTGCTGGTTTTAAATCCCTCTGGCTAACTTCATGGCCACAACATGAAACAAACAAGGAAATCACCAGATTGGTCAAAGTATAACTGTTTTTTAAGCGTCTTACCCTCCCCATTAGACTCCATTCTAGACGCTGTATTCACAGTATCACCAAAAAGACAATATCGGGGCATCTTGAGACCAACAACTCCAGCCACACACGTTCCTGCAATAAGTAAAAACAATCCAAGAGGTGTTCGTCATTGTTTCATGTAGGTCGTGCATGATTATTCTGATAAGGTTCTGTCCGCCGTACAATTAATTTGAAAACACTCATTATGAGGCTATTCAGCGCCCAAGAGCATGTTTTCATGGATGGGCGCTATACAAATATTTGTATTATTATTATCATTATTTTGTTTATTTACATGCAGCCAACCAGTTCCGTAGACAAAGGTGTGGGAATGGGAAAAGGGGCGGCCATCCCCGCCCCCACTTGTTGGCAAATAGTGTCTGTAAATTTACCCCAAAATATATTTCCCCCACCACTGTGAATATCCTGGCTACGCCACTGCACGCAATTCTCAGCAACATCATGTTACATAGTATGCACTCCGTGTGAGGGTAATGAGGGAATTGCAACTGCTGACAATTACTCCATGTAAAAAGAGCTTTGTTAGATGTCATTTATATACCTGAGTGTACACCAGCCCGGAGTAGAAGCTTCCAGTCTGGTCTGTGCCTAACCTTGAACGAACCTACAGCCTCAAGTAATGCAAGTGCCATCTTGGCGATTTCCCGAGCATGCGCATCACCATTGCGGATCGGCAGGCCTGACACCACCATGTAAGCATCTCCGATAGTCTCAACCTAATCAAGGATTTCAAAATTAAACAAAATCTCGTTATTGCAATGTTGTGTGAATTTCTCCGTTTGTCTCAACCCGGAAATTTAAAAATAAGAATATGTGATTGTTGTTGTTGTTGTGGTGGTTGTGGTTGTGGTTGTTTGTTTGTTTGTTTGTTTGCTTTTGTTTGGTTTGTTTGGTTTGTTTTGGTTTGTTTTGTTTTGTTTTGTTTGTTTATTTTTTCTTTCATGAAATCACAATGTACACCTGAGTAGGGTTCTCTTTCAACCCTATAGCCGGGGGAGCCACGTTGTTTATTTTTCGTATTTTTTCATAAATTTTCAGCCGCTAGAGGGCGCTATGACTATAAATGTTGGTACTTGACCAAAACATGATTTTTGTAAATGTTTATCATTTTAATTTGTTTACCAAAAGTATATAACCACACATAACATCATTAATATTGGTTTGAGTGGGGTCCTATAGTTAGGAAAATTCAGCAAAATGTTAACGTGATCGATAAATCGTACCGGAGGACACAATGTGCCCTTCCCCCAGCCGTGATAGGATTAAAGTAAAACCATTCCGTTATATGATTAGATTAAACTGTGACAACTCACCTTGTACACGTCAAAGTTACCAATAATCCCGTCAAAGCATGTGTACAAGTCATTCAATAATGCTACAACCTAAATGGAATTAATTAAAATTAATAATAATAATCTATGAAAGAATTGATAAAAGTAAACAATTGAAAAATTTAACAACATATATACATAGAATTATTAACAAGATCTGTAGTTAATATAAACAAAATCTACCGAAATTTAAGAGAAAACAAAGGACTTGACCTTATAATTGTTAGAAATCGGGGAGAGGCTGCCTTGGCTATGCAGTTGAATATTCCTACACCTACCAATATGTTTTAGTTACTTACCTGCATAGGAGTACTGCATGAAGACAGCTCAGTGAATCCAACGATGTCGCTGAAAAATATAGTCACACCGTCGTAAGTTTCTGGATGGACCGCAGACCCCACTTTGAGTTGGTCGGCTACACACCTGGAAAAATATACATACGTCGAAGAACGTTTTTCAATTTCACTCAAGCAAAACGATTAAAATATATGTAACCGACTTGTTAAGTACACGGTCAAATATCACCAAAGTGTTGTACATAATATTAAGACACATCGGTTTCAATAAAAACATTGGTTTCAATTAAAAACATCAAAATGTCTTTTTAAAACAAAAAACGTCATTTTAAAGGGAAGGTTCAACATTGGTAATGTTGGCAGAATGTGAACGTTTTAGCTCAATGCAGAGTCTGTCATCCAAACATTGTATAAAAAGCATACAATTTGTTTACAAAACCGCCTTATCAAAAATGTGCCATCCAGCAAACCTTTGAAAATGTGCAAAACGTTGTTTCTTCTCGAAATGCGACATAACTGTCAGGATAAGTGGTACCGTCAACAACTTCACAGATTATAACTCGGTAATGTTGTTATAAGATATTTACAAATGTTGTAACTTCCCTTGATTAATGTGTGTTTATTCCCATAGGCCGTTGGATCAGAAGCCTTACTTTGGCAATACTTCATAGAGGAGAGTCTCTGCTCGTTTCTTCTCTTCCAGGAAGGCAGAGGTTCTTTCCTCCACAAGTCCCTCTAGGTTACTGGCATAGGACTCCATACGAGACAGCAGGTTATCCATGATGCCACCGGAGACGCCCCTGCGAGAAATCATAAAATGGACACGAGTTAACTACCGATGTTAATGAACTTCTGCCAGAAACGGTTAATTCACTTCCTTATCATCTGAGGCACGATATTTTTAATTCACTAAAAAAGCAATTTATTTTAATATAGTAAGGAATTTTATTTCACTAAGTATACATTTTTTTTTATGTACAAACCTTATTTGTTATTTTTGTTTACAATCAGCAATGCAGTAAACGGAGTAGATGGTTTAATTTATACACAATAATTTATTCATAGGTTCTTTTGCTCTTAAATCTTTTTGTTTTATATACTGGAATTATTTAAAATATTTTTGGGGTAAAACTTAACTTAAAGTTATTAAGGGCAGTATTGGGTTTTCCCTTCTCTGAATAGCATTAATTTTTGTCTCTGTTTATGAGTTATGACACTAGGTCTATGTCACATCTCGACCCAGTTTGAGTGATTTAAAAGTCTTTTAGTGTATTTTCTTTCAAGGGTCATGGTTGCATAATAATAATTGTTTGTTACAACTGACCATTTATCTGTTCTTTTACTTTACAATTGTACTTTTGTATGGGGAGTCTCTTTGGTATGCAGCGCCGTGCTTGAGCGAGCAGCCAGTCTATTGTAAGATAAAAAAAGCAGGAGTGTGTGGGAGGTTTGTCAGTATGCCAGATAGTGGTTGTGGTGTGTACATGAGTGTTGGTCGATCCTTCTCCCCACCGATGCCCAGGCCACCAGCATAGATAGTACAGATCTGTAGAAGCTTGGCTCGGAGGGGCACAGAATGGAATCTTGAATATTGAGAATTCAGGCAATCGTAAGTTGTTTTTATTCATTCAATTTGGAAGTTTATTTATGGAAATGAAACGGCTTTTAATTTACTTGAAATTAGAACTCATTAATTGTCTTAATTGATTACAACATTACTAGTGAACTGTAATTTGTAATTATTATAGATGGCCCTTGTGCAACTGTTTTAACGACTGCCTTGTTTCAACGACTGCCTTGTTTCAACACTTACCTTACGAGAACGCAATGAATTTCATGTGTTTGGAGGCTAGACGTCCAGAAAGGTCACAGTAAGCGTCTTACCTGTACACATACTACGCAGACTACAAACTTCTATGAAGTGGAGGAGCAACAGGCTCAACGTAGTACTTATAAACAAAAATACACTGCGGGTTTATAAACGTAATGAAGTGTACTTTTTTTTATAACGGCAGCTTCAGGGATGCAACCGCTTATGAAAGAATGTGAGGTGGTGGTTGTTGAGAAATTAATCTATGTATTAGGGTGGTGCGGATCGAATCGAGTCTAGATTAGAATTGTTCGGTGATTATATTGGATTGGATAAATAGATCAAGGATATAAGTTGGTTGAAGTATAAAGTAATTTCATAAGTGATTTGTATAAATAATGGAATAATTGGAATATAATTGTTCAGTGACTATATTGGATTGGATAAATAGATCTAGATTATAGTTGGTTGAAGTATAAAGTAATTGCATTAGTGATTTGTATAAATAATAGAATAATTGGAATGAAGTAATTGGAATGGAATAACTAAGTTGTCAAGGATTATAATGATACGGTGGTTAGTTGAGTAATCGTGTGATCAAGTAATAAAGATCAAGAATACGATTTTTAAAGTAATTTCATGAATTAATGGTTATATTAGGCCTATAGTGATTTAGATAATTAATGGAATAATTTGAAAGGAATAAATTAATTGTAAAAGAATATAACTAATTTGTAAATAAATTTTTAATTAATGTAAATATATTTTCTGGATTTCTTTGTGGTGATTTACTTCTGCAGTATGTGTTTTGCTTCCTAGGTCACCGCGTAGAACCCTCACGGGTTAGTTGTGACAGTCTAATTTTTGCAATGAATGTACAAGTTGTATATTATCTGTATTAATGGAAATAAAACAAACGGCTCAAGAGCTCATGCAAATTACAATAAATGTATCGTCAAGCCAAATAAACTACGTTCTAACATATTCAAAAGCTAACAAACTGTTGGCTAAAATTTTGATGCAATTGTCACCTGGCCCTATACCCCTAGAGTGAGATAGGGTTAAAATGTAACATACTTGCATATTTTCTTCATGCTGGACAGGAGATCGTCCGCAGAGGGTCGTTCATCCGGGGTCTCGTGCCAACATCTTGCCATGATGGCGTGTATTTCGGGGCTGCATGCATCCGTTGGAACGTGAGGTCGAAACGGCTGAGATGATTGAGCGGCGACCTTCTCAAGAATAACTACATCAACATAAACAACACTTCAATCATCCTCAATATTTTAAATTATAATTTGTTTTATTTATTCATTTATTTTATTTTATTTTATTATTTTTTTAAAACCAGAAATGTATTACAATTTCAAAATGGTTGTATCACGGCCGTGATCCATTTCCCACTTTACAGTGTTGGTCAAATTTACATTTTTGTTTTAAATTAATGTTTGTTCACAATTTTCTCGCCAATGACACAATGAAAAGAGCTAAAACCTTTACTATAAGGACTCTGCTTTCATACAAAGTACGAATTAATTTACAGAAATCACAAACAGACAAACTGAAGTAGAAGGACTTCCCATTCAATGATGTCATATTAAACACGCCTTTCTCACCTTTGTCATCTACGTCATTCCTGCGTTCATGTTCGAAAGGTTGTCCTCTTATCACCACTTCCTGTATTATGATGCCTATAGAATAAATGTCGCCCTCTTTCGTTGGTGCTTTATTAGGGTTCCTTAGCTGTTCCGGGGCATTGCACAACATCTCTTTAAAAATCAATACAACATTTTTACTCGGGACAATGGATAAATGTTGTTAAAAACGCTAATTGGTTTACAAATTATCCGTGTTTAAACTTTTGAGGTTTTGCATGGTTGAGTAATGTTATTCGGTAAACACCGTATGGTCTGGATCTCAACTGTCGCGAAGTGAGATTACGGTTCCTGATCAGAACCATGTACACCCATCACAACTTCTAAGTTCCCCCTAATATTTTTTTAAATATCTCAACAAGTATTGCATGAATTTTAAAAATTCAAAAAGCAAATGACAGAATGACATGTTCTACACAGCTCGTAATGCATCAATAACAATGGTATTGATGGCTGTTTCATAATAAGAAAGGAATATTCAAAGAGCAACATGCAACATGCATGTCCATTGTTTTAGAAGGGTAGAGCAAGAGTTTAATATGGAATTGATCCTCCATTATTCTCCATAACTGAGTTTTTACAGAAAACTACATGTGTAACATGCCCTTGAAGCAATGCTTTGTACTGCAACTTTTTTTCAGCTGAATTTTCATTCAAATCACTGTCAATTGTGCATGCATGATTGAATTTCAACCATTTCATTACGAGCTGTGTAGAACATGTCATTCTGTCATTTCCTTTAAAAAAAATTAAAATTCATGCAATATTTGTTGAGATATTCTAAAAAATATTAGGGGGAACTTAGAAGTTGTGATGGGTGTATGTCTACTGACACTTCTCTACGTTTTGACTAGCGTGCTCATGTCATTGCCGCGAGACTGAAGAGACCTGGAAGACGCTTCTAGTTAATAGGCTCTTCATAGGATCCTGCTTCGTTATGGCAATTCTGATTGGTGCTCGTTAAACTTCGATAATCATTCTAGTAATGTCCATAAAAGACTCAATCGATGTAGATTTTGTTTGTTTGTTTTTTGCTTTTGTGTTTGTTTTTTGGAGGATGCTTACTTTTCATTTGGGTCTCTCCGTCACTTTGTTCCAACGACACATCCCTGAATGCGTGGAGACCGAAGTCAGTAAGTTTGACAACAAACCGGCTGTCTACCACACAGTTGGATGAGCGCATTCTGCCATGAACGCCGAGCTCACTGTGGTGAAGAAACCTCAATCCCTGCGTAGAAAATATATGGAAATGTCTTTATACTCTCGTATATGATGGTTTTGGGATTGTGCACGTGCCATTGATAGTTTATTATTAACAAGGAGCATGTGTCCTTGACAAGATCACTTGCAATCATAATTGATAGACCTAAGCTAGGCCTATGTATTGCTGCAGATGGAATTCCATGATCCCATTAATTTAGTTTCGAGCTAATTAAAAAGTATTATTTGTTTCAGAACATTACCGGAACAACATGCATAACCGTCCGTTCGTAAATCACACAATCCACCAGTCCATGACCACATGAGGGAGCGAGAGAGGCTTGGGCAATTTGATTGAGCATTAGGGATTCGCGGAGGGCATTTTGTATTGTAAGCATTGAGCGCCATTTTATATGGACGGCCATCAGTGACCAACAATTTTAAACATGGTTAGCAAGAGATTCTGCCCACAATTAAACATTTTACACCGGAGATCTTTAAAAGGAATATATCTTTATAAAGTATGTTGATTTTTATCTGTTTTTCACAAATTACAGTATTTAAAACAAACATTGAATTTCCGGTTTTATTTTGCACTGGCAGCCTCCCATACTCTGGCAACCGTAACTATGGCCGTGACGTAGTTACAGTTAATAGTATATCGCTGGTTATAACCATTCGCGTGCGCTAATGGCTCCATTCTAGTATTAATGGTTACCAGGGAAAAGTTTTCACTTTGAAAATTTCGAAGAAAATGGCCGCTGAGATCTCCTTATTTCAGGTAGAAAAAACTCTTCATACTTAATGATAAATGCAGCATGAGGTTAAAAAACATAGGAAAAGGTATGAGATTTGGAAAGTAATGGATGAGAGGGTGGAATTCAGCAGTGAGAATTTCCGGTTTGCATATAAAATGACTTTATTTAATCATTCAAGCGACGCTGCCGCGATCGTATACTGTTGTGATATGTTTGTACAGTAAAGAGGCTGTAAATGGAACCGCGTACAGCCCGGAGCTTGCAGCTGAAGTTCATTTCACCTCTGAGGGCTACGATATGCACGAGGCGAATATCAAATTGAAAACCGGTATTTTGGGGATGTTGTCCATGGAATTAGTTGACGTCATTTGAACGAGTATTGTTGCGCAAATCATCATTGCCGAAATAACCATAAAACAGTGATATTCTTACCTTAATGGCATCTATCAAGAGGGAACTCTTGAAGTCCCAATCCAAATTCAGAGCGTCATTCTCCAGAATATCCTATATCAACATTAGAATATCAACATTTCCATTAGGTCAAAGAAATATTTGCTGGCTTTGCGTACATACAACAATAATTTTATTCCAAATATTAACGTGTTTGAATAAAAAGTTACCCATGATACACCCAAAACAAGATGAACGTATGAAACATCCAGTTGATTGGCTGAGCAAGGGTTGTGATTGGACAAGTACAGACATTACGATACTACGAACACTACGGTTTAATCCTTTACGATATAGAATACTTAAAATATAATTACTTATTTGCACAGCTTCTTTTCGAGATATTGCGCTGTAGAATACAACGTTACGAATTGCCCACGTAGGTTGTTCTTTGAGTGCTATGCCATGGATTGAGGGTCAGGGGTGGGGTATTCTTGGGACAATGCGTCTTGGTGTGAGAATGTTTTCGCTGCCCGCACCACACTGTTGAACTGTTCCGTGTTACATAAACTTTTGGGTATATTTTAATTTGAACCTTCGGGCACGTGTGCGACAGGATAAACATCGCGCTCGCATTTGGCACACACAAGCATTGCCAGTTTTAGTGCAAGACGGTCGTACATTGCAATCCACATATTTAAAATTAATTGATAGAGGGCGTCCCGTCACAGCCGTCGCCCGTCGCCTGTCGATCTTCGCCCGTCGCGCGTCGCCTTCAAAATGATTGATCTTTGACCTTCACTTTCGTCACTATGCGCATAGGATAGCCTATATATATATATATATATATATATATGCACTTCCTTTTGTTGATGCTCGTGTACGTTTGAGAGACTTGTATGCCTGCCACACCTTTAGGTGGATGTTAGTTCGTCTTAAAACCACTCAGAAACAAATTAATAGGTGCTTGTGGGGAAAATGACCCATTTATTTCAGGTCTTATAAGTGTTTTTAAAATAACATTGTTAAATGAACTTTCTTTTTAGGGCGACAAATTATGGTTGAAATTTTGAGGTCCATGGGCATGAGTGAAGACGTTAAACCACATAGGGAGAGGAAGAAGGAAAGGCATACGCAAGTCACTTAAACGTATACAAGCATCAATAACTGGAAGTGCATATGAATATATCCTATGCGCATAGTGATGAAAGCCAAGGTCAAAAATCAATCACATTGAAGGCGACGCGCGACATATTAAAGTCCATATTAAAGTCCATACAAAGTACCATGATTTTTTTACTCAAAATTGTTCAGTGTGTATTTAGTTATTTATATGTTATTCCAAAAAACATTAAAACAAACTATAAGTTGCTGAGAAAATAATGATTATCAGCCAAAATTCCAGCGGTTGAAATCCGCGACGTCTGTTAGACATTTGCGGGCGTACCGGGGCCGGGTCATTGTCAAACTATTAGTCTGGTTGACAGCACCGGCAAGATCACCAAAGGATTATTTTTTTATCGGCACAAAACAAGAACAACTATTTGTACACATTTTGCAGTGAGATTAACTTTCCTGATTAGAAAATTCAACGAATCAAATACTGGACATTCAAATCTTTGGTTGCTCTTAGAATATTTGTTCGTAAAAAAAAAAAATTAAAAAATAGGGTACCATTATGTGCGCATATGCCGGACTCGAGATCTTCCTTCGGTTTCGCCATTTTCGCCTGGATTTCGTCCATTCCAGGCTTAATTTATACGATTCTATGTCACTTATGGCAACTTTGGCATCAGTATAATCTCCATCAAATGACGATGATGAACAACACAATTGGTCAGTACTACTTTTGGAAACTTCTTCAAAAACACTTTTGGAAGTCGTAGTTGGTAAACTGTACGTGATGTAATATGCTTTGTGTACAAAACGTACCGCAGTAAACAGTTGTTGCATTCGCCCTCCTGTAAATGTACGTCATCAAAATAGGCTCAGTGAAAGTGTCCCCGACGGCTTTTGTTTCGGGCCTGTTGTTCGCGGTAGTGGCGAAGTACATTTTTACAGGTTTGTTGAAGGTTAAAGAAAAATATTGAAAGTCTTATTTTTGGTGATTCTTTACTTTTAAAATAGGGTTGACAATATTTACCATTTTGTATGGTCTTTAAAGAGGGTAGTATTTACCTGCAGACTTCCTTTAGGGCAATACTCTGTGATAATCATATGTTTGATATCATCCGGTCCGTCGATACACACACCCACGAAACGGACAAGGTTGACGTTCTCAAGACGACGCAACTGTCAATCAAATCAAAAAGTAAAATACTTACCAATGCCCATCTAAAAAACAAAAACAAAAATAAACAAAACATGTGTATCGTATTGAGCAGTGCACTATATGCATGTACACAGCGATCAATGGAGAGGATAGATAAGTGGAAGATATATCTAGTGTCTAAGCCTACGTAACATTCTGCGACCAAACCGTTCCAACGCGCCCTGGTCAAGACTAAACTGCTTTGGAATTGTGCGTTCACATTGTGCAACTGACTTGACCAGTGCTAAATGGTAGATATATTTAAGCGGTAGTGTAGGCATCAAAGGCAGATGGGAGAGGGTTTTCGCTGTGGTGCATCAGCATTATCAGGGAGGTAAGGGCACTGGAAGAGGCCGAGGGAAGAGACCTTGGATTTGTGGAGGTGTGACACATGGCGCACTGTCACTCCAACAGTTACACAAATGCGCGTGTTTCCATTTTAAAACATATATTGTACAATGTACCCGATGGGTTGAACGGGGAACTGTTATATTGATATCCCATTACCCTGTAATTTAAGAGCTAGGTCTAACTGTAAACAAAAAAAACCAAAAAAACAAAACAATTAAAAAAATATTTAAAAAATTGGGGTAGTCACTGCCGGTAGTCACTGTCCCAAATATGAATTTGTCAAATTCTGGCTCTTTTCCATACGAAATCGACATGGGCTTTTTATAAATGGGAATAAAAGTTAGACGCTTGGCCTTGACATTCGGCTCAGTCCTGTATCGCCCTTAGCCCAACCATTCTTTATCCTGTTACATACATTACGGAACTCTAACAGTACGCTCCTCGTCAAGTCAAGTTTAGTATCACTCATCGGCTTGAGAGCCACTAGCCGACCCTGAATAAACAGATCATAGAGAAAGGATACATTAAGATATGTAACTGATAACTGATAAAATCTATGTCTAAATATAAATATGGAGAGAGGGGTGGTCAAGGAAACGTTTCACCGTACTTCTAAACGTATGTTAAGTCATGATATGTAATAGTTGTTACACTCGTAAAATATATTATAGCAAAACTTTAAAACAATCACGACCGAAAACCGTTAACTAATACTTATATCTTTAAAGGAAATACTTAACCTTATGTAATCATAAAGCAAGACAATACAAAATGTCTAACGATGCTTGATACGATGCAAATTAAACTGTGGGATGGATTACATCATGAGCCGGATTTCCTTACAGGTTGGACAATTTAAGTGGCAAGACGAAATTTGTTGCATGATTTCTTTTTATAAACTGAATTATATTATAGATAGGGTAACACTATAACCCTGCCGCCCAATCATTTTATCCGGGTTTTAGTGTTACCCGATCTATAATGTAATTCAGCCTATAATGTAATTACCCGGCGGGTAATTCTAAACCCACAGTATAAGCTGGAAAACACCATGGACTGGATTATATTATGGACCTCGTTACTTTTTAGGCCAGGAAAGAAATAATTATGCTGCTTTTCTAAAGGGTCTATAAAATAGACCGTTTTAACAATGTAAACAATAAAGTATGCCTAATGGAGAATATATTTGCCATTTGTCCATTTTTTTCTGCGTCCGTTTGTGCAATTAAAAATATAAATTCTAAATTTAGGGGGGCGCCGCACTTCTCCCATTCCTCCTTATTAACATAACGTATACCTAGGAGATTTTAGCCCGTGTTTACGTGGCACTCTGTGTCATGCTTTACTGTAGAAGTTTCACGAGGTTTTTAATATCAACAGTCTTTACTTATCCTCTTCACCATGCAAAGCTACAAGTCTTACTTAATAAGCACATGTTATTACATAAGTCGTGTGTACACATGTTGGTAGCAGTTCATGACTGTTTTATTACCTAGTGGCAACAATGATTGCCAACAATAATGGGTTAAAAAGGCATGCTAGCAAACGATGACAACTTTTCTTTTCTTTGTTCTCTGCCCAGGTGTACGTCACGAATAGCGCCACCTCGCGTCGTGCATAATTTGAAATATTTTTTTTAATGAAAATAAAAAAATCCACTCAAGACACAAAACAAACTTAAAATTGTTTTGTATTCATATCAACTGATAAAATAACAATAACAGATAAATTAAGACAAAAACACACTCCATAGACCCTTACATTATAGGCCAGCATACGTATTTGTAAGGTATCGTACATTCACTATCGTTTACAAGAAATGAATAACCAGTAAGCGAATGCTGACGCTATGTTGTCTCGGTGTTTGCATTATAGCAAACTGATTACAACTGAACAACTAAAAACAATTTCAATACCTGTATTTTCCTTCCACTTATAATGTATAAAATAACTTTGGTTATGATGAGCCCGTCTTTGTGTTTACCTTTTGTTTTTAATAATCATGTTTTGTTATTCATAAAGTAGTATCCCCCTATAAAAAGTGTTTTTGTGTCTAATTTATCAGTGTACAAACTTAGGCAAACCTTGTAGCTTTGCATGGCGAAGAGGATAAGTAAGACTAATTGCGGTGACACCATGTGAAATTCTCTATTGAGTAGTAATTAGTTCTGAAAAGAACTGGAGGTTACAACTCAACGTTTCGATCAGTATGCTCTGATCGTCCTCAGGAGGACGATCAGAGGACGATCTGAGGACAATCAGAGCATACTGATCGAAACGTCGAGTTGTAACCTCCAGTTCTTTTCAGAACTAATTACTACTAAATAGAGAATTTCACATGGTGTCACCGCAATTAGTCTTACTTAGTGCACAAACTTGTTTTGTTATAAACAAATAAACTTACATACAATAACATATAATTTTATTTACCTCGTATTGAGCAACTTTGGTGAATATCTGTCGCTGATTGTTTGCGTCTGTCAAGGAGCCGTTCTACAATTACAAATCAAATAACAATATTCAATGACTATCATAACTTAACAATTTGAAAACAATAAGTTCTTGTTAATTATTTACATTTCATGGTTATTTGTTGTTTAGATGTTATGAAATAAAATAACACGATTAGTATGTCCACTAACATGTTTGAAATAAGCCTGGTTTTCTGGCGAAAGCAATTCTGTACTTGACAATATAAATGGTTACTATGACACACTTACCTATCGTGTGTTTTGCAACAGTTTATCCAATTAACAATTGTCTCCTAAATTTCACTTTTCATGATGCACAGCATCTTAATGGCTAGTTTGTAAGTTATTTGATATACTATTTAGCAAGGATTTGTCCTATACTGTAGACCTCGTCATTATCACTACTAAAAATGGCTCATGGATAATTTAAATGCACAGTAACTCAGTAATACTGACTTACGATGGACATAGAACGCATTGAAGATGCGATCGATTTGGTAATATGGTTAAACGACAAGTCTTCATAGCGGATTTTCCAAGACATGTTCATCAGTTCCGAATTTAGCTTGATCTTCCTGCAGGTGAACAAAACATATTTTAATGTCAGTATTAAAACCCTTAGGTGCGTCTGGAAAAAATTTGCACGCCCCTGAGGCACCCCTACTTTTTTTTTAAGTATGTAGGGAAATCTTAATAAACCTGGGTCAATGAAGCTATTTCCAATTCTTTTTTAACCCAACACCTTTCAAAGGGTCTAGGGATGATTTTAGGGGGAAAAATATCAAATATTTGTTTTGGGTAAATTACAGCCTGAAAGTTACATGTGGCCCACTGTTTTTTACAGAAGGTCAGTAAAGTCAATACAGCTGGCTCTGAAGCTCCGCCCCCTAATCCTTCCATTTCCCCCCCCCCCCCCCCACTGAACGAAAAACAGATGTCAACAGACTGCCAAATAGACTACAGGACTTCAAAACAAATCCCAGGCCTTAGTGGTGCCGCCTAGACACAATTATTGATTGATAAGCCGGGGCAAGATAAGCCATGTGCTAAGAATAATGTGTGCACAAAGTAATGGGAGAACACCGAGCAAGGCATATGTAAACAATCATAGCTGGTCAACCGGTTATGCCAGGCCATTCAACTTTGGCAATTTGTTTCTCGATGATATGAAGTAGGATAACACGAAAGACTGTTTTTTTTTTCATGAGTGAAGTAATTAAAGAAAATGCAAATTAGCGCAGTTGCAAAAAGGGGGGTCACTCACCAGAGGGTTTTAAATGTTGGACCGTAAAATTGTATAATCAGTGACAAGATCGTTTAATAATACCACTGGAATGATTACAATCAAACACAATATGTTAGAAACGTTACCAATTATTTATTTTGTATTTAAGTTGATGGGGCAACTTAATTATACCAAACACTAGTCTATACAAAATAAATAAAGTGTCTCTACACTAGCAGAAATTGACCCGTGACCTGTGTATTCTGGAAATGATCTCATTCAAATTAGTACTGGTAAAAATGTGTGATGAAAATTGTTTTTTAAAGTTATTTATTTAGAAAGTGGTACACCCAAGTATCATAAATAATAACAGCATCAATAATCTTGTGACATTGTGGTCAAGGGAAAATATGCTTTCACTTCAAGGTCCACGTGAAAATTAAATGGACAATCTATGCGCGGCAACCCGTAGGTCAGATATCGGGCAAAGATAGTTGCGTAAAATCTCTCTTACTTCATTTATTCACATGTAGTTTACCTGTATACAATAAGCATTGCACACGCTGAAATGGTCACCACACAAGCAGCTACTATTGTAGACACCAGCAAAATGGTGTTATTCTCTGCAACACACATACAAAAATACAGGACTCAAATTATTTGTATTACTTGTTTTTTGGTCAGTTATTTATTTTGTAAACTTGTTCAAAAGGTTGTATGTTGATTGGTCGTTTCGGGTATAATTTACCTTTTGGTTGGCAGTCAGGATTTTCATTGTAAAATCCACAAAACGGAGAGTCACGTGGCACTTCACCATTGGTTCCATGCCATTTGATTTCCTTGTAAAACTTAATGGTGTTAGTAACTCCGTAATAGTCCGCAACCACCTGAATGAACAAGAAATGCAGTTACTTTGGAATTAGCAAAATATTAGTTAATGGCCTTACGTTTCAAATCTTGCAAGTTCTTTCTCAAATGCAAAATGAACGGTATACAGAATTCACACAAACTTAACAAAAGAGTGGGCAGAAGTTTATAGTCAGGTGTGAAAGGAATACAAAGGAACAGGGTACAAGAAGCAGAGTCAGTATCCAGCTTTTTCACCACTAGGGGGCTAAGATGTACACTGAGTATAATTATAGGCTTTTGTTATGTTTGGTTTTGAGAGAGTCGGCACTGAAATTGTGCCCAGTTTTTGCCACAATATCAACATCATGATTTACTAATCAGGAAAAACGTATTTCAGGTAAAGCTGTGATTCAAGAAACTAGTTATGATTATGGATCCATCGTGTGTGGATTTAATTAAAACAATTTAAATCACAACAACATTGGTCTAGGTTTCATACACATATCTTTAAATGTGGAATATGGATCAGGGGATGGGGATTATGGTGATTGTCCACGGGGATTATCTATTATCCATCAGAGGATAGAGATTATTAATTATTTTGTTGAAACCTAAGTTTGTACAAATGCACAAAGAAAATGCTTATACGACACATCATCATTTCCCTACCTCAAATACACCATTTTCAGGGTCAGTCATGTCCCACAGAGAATACACAGCAACTCTGTCACCATTTTCTGCAATCGAAACTTCACCAGCAATACCTAAAGTGGGAATTTATCTCAATGATTATATTCAAGATATTACGCGGACTGCCCAGTTTTATTTAGCTGTTTTATTTAAGTGCGTTAGATTTGTGCTTTATTAAAATAGCTATATCTTCAGAATGTGGGGTTCGCATCCTGGTGATGGTGTTCACGAGTAACGACATTTAACCATAACTGCTCTTCTCTACTCAGTAGTAAATGAGCCCTGCGAGGACAGAGATTTAATTGATTTTAATTGCCGTGCTACAAATAGAGCCGCATAGGCTGAGATGGTGTAAGAATGATTGAAATTGTCGCTATTACCAGGAGCAATAATGCAATTTGCGAATATCAGCGCAATAAAGTGTTCATTATGATTATGACTTATAACGCAATAGGGAAAAAAACTAGAGCTTAAGTGTTTGTTGGAACAAACACACGGTGTTCGTGTCAACTTTCGGTTCAATCAAATTATCATCGATGATGTCAATATCATATTTTGCAAAGGTGTATCATCTTTTATTATAACAATATCAAATTCACATTAAAAATATATCAATTTTGCATTAGAATGTGTTGACATTGGACTTCCTGTTTGGACCGGAAGTAAAGGTCAGAACAGGT
The DNA here is from genome assembly GCA_029582265.1 of Zoroaster sp. YZ-2022. Lineage (NCBI taxonomy): Eukaryota > Metazoa > Echinodermata > Asteroidea > Forcipulatida > Zoroasteridae > Zoroaster > Zoroaster sp. YZ-2022. The sequence continues at coordinate 18,721,956 of CM055827.1, forward strand.
GATTTGAAGGTCATATATATGACACAATGAAACTTCCTCATGATCATGAAAAATAACGTTAGTACATGCTTTGGTTCAATTTCTGAGATTGGAAAATAATCCCTTTTTAAAAATGCCACTAGGGGGCGCTCTGAACTTTGATGATGTCATCAAACATATTTTTTGAGAATATAAGATGTCACTATCACTTTATTCGCAGAAGTCATATTCAAATTTCCTATGATTTTTGAGATTATTATTTTTCTAAACCTGCCACAAGAGGGCATTGTGACAGGTGATGACGTCATCCTTCACATTTTTAAAAAGGCCACATGTCAATAGTAATTTCGTCCACTGAGGGCATATACCATATACGGTTTCGACCGGAAAGAGATGTCTGATTGGGGTCATGTCTGTGTACGAAATGTCACATAATTCAAGATCTGTAAGATGATGCAAAGATTGTGTAAATATCTTTTGTGGTTCATGAGATATGATTTTGGGAAATAATAAAATTTGATTTTAGTGTATTTCGCTATCTAATGACGTCACCATGACGTCACAACTTTACCTGAAACTATATGTCATAAATTTATTGACAACTACATGTTATGGTCTAAGTATGTGTCAAGTTTGAAGGCTCTGTGAACTTTGGAACTATGTTTTTTTTGGTTCGATAAGTCTCATCGAGAAGGAGAAGAAAAAAAATAGCAGAGATTGTCAAAATTGCAATTACACAATTTCAAATAAGTAATTTGACTATCGCATAATGACAAGGAGGATTAATTGATTTATTTGCTTATTTCGTTTTGATGGATGATAACAACACATTAAAGTTTATATTATTATTATATACGGCACAACACTTGGTTGAATGATAAGGGATGCCATGGGGAATAAGAATCACCCAAGACTTCTGTACTACCGTTTTAGTCTTACTGCACGACCAAACGCGTGATTCTATGCACGCCACATTTTCAACGGTGAATCGTATTATTAGTCAAGAGATCTCGAGTTTTGAAAAACATATCTAGAGGGCGCTACATTCGTTTTCGATAAGAGTGTTATTGATATTTCTCATGTAATGTTTATGCCTAATTTGATGAACTTATCATTTCGCTTATCGCTGTTGTCAACAGCCATAACAACAACACCATTTAATATATAACAAAGAAATTTCCCGAATGTTATGATTGCTATTACAAACAAAAAAACAAAACAAGGAGAATTAAGTTCATCTGATCATTAATATATAACAACAGTGTTAATTGTATAACAAAATAGACATTGAATAATCGTTTTTAACCATAACATCTAACGTGCATGATTACCGCACCTTCTTTTGGCCATAACTTCCCGTATCAAACGTTCGATTTTTTCACAGTTTTTCACACATTTTTTCACTGAATTTTACTGTACATGTTAATGCATAACTATTAAACCTGAGGTTTTCGAGTTATGATTTTTTGAAATATTAAACTTTGATTTAGTGTAATTCGATATCTGATGCCTTAACCATGACGTCATAACCTAGGATACATGTTAAGGTCTAACTATGTGTTAAGTTTTAAGGTTCTGTACCAGAATAATGCTTAAAATGTTTAGGCCTTAATCTTTTTAATTTATTTAATTATTTATTAATGATAATGAAACATATCATTTGGTTATTACATAAATTAAAATGAAACAAAATTCACTGACCATTTAGAAATTTGCTAACCGGCTAACCAAAACCAATATTTAAAAGTAAACACCCAACAATTTTGGAAAAAATTACCAACCATTTTGTTTTTCTAGAATCTTTTTTGCCACATTGTTTATTAAATAATCATTGTGGGAAATGTATTGATGCTTTTCGTTTAAAAATTTTACACATTATTCCATTTGCAAAAGTAAATTTAATTAAGTTGATACAATAATAAAAAAGAAAAGAAATAAAATACATAAGTTAAAAAGATTTACATCTCTTGCCTCAAAATCAAATTTAATTTATTTGGTATTTAAATTAACTCAGTGCCTGTAAACCTTTTGTCAAGGGCGCATTGGAAAACTGTTACCCTGAAAGTGATTGCCCATAAACGAAACAAAAAAGAAATAAATTCTTTAAAAAATCCTCACGATGAGTTAATTGAAGTCATGAATGCCAACTTAAAAAACGATCTGTTAGAATTCACTAATAGATTTAGGACAAGCGTTAACAATTCCAAAACTGTGTACAAGACGAAACGTAATGTATTATATTCTAATTAGATACTGGATATACAGTGTATACACTGTATACACTTGTATAAACAAGGCCTCTTGTCTGTGTGTGGTGTGAGAGACATTCAAGGCCGTTCACATGCGAAATGGGCTGTGCATATAGTACTTCTGAATAGTTGTTCACTTAAACTTCCGTTTTCGACCGGAAAGAGAGGTCAAATTGGGTCATGTCTGTCTACGAAATGTGACATAATTCAAGATCTTTAAGGTTATGCAAAGATTGTGAAAATATCTTTTGTGGTTCATGAGATATGATTTTTTGAAATATTCAACTTCCTGTTTCAACCGGAAGGAGAGGTCAGATTGGGGTCACGCTTTTAGATGATGCAAAGATTGTGAAAATATATTTTGTGGTTCATGAGATATAATTTTTTTAAATACTAAATTTTGATTTAGCGTAATTCGAACCTTGAAGGCTGTATATGCTTAGCAAGGATGCCTTTGTTGCCGGACAATCGCCGCTGAGAAGGAGAAGTAAAAAAAACAGTACAAAAACAATAGGTGTTCGCGCTGTCGCTCGAACACCTAAAAACAGCACAAAAACAATAGGTGTTCGCACTGTCGCTCGAACACCTAATTAACGCTTTCGTAAAAAGTTGTGATTTGTTATCGAGTTGGACAAATTTCCAACCACAAAATGTGCATAGCGCCCTCTATAGTTTGTATTTTTCGAGCCCTGAGCTGATAAGGCCCGGGAATATTTTTTCACTTCAACTTCCGGTTTCACCCGGAAGACAAGGTCAAATTGGGGTCATGTCTGGGTAACTTTTGCTCGGTTTTTCAAGACTTATCCGATGATGTGTGGATTGAAAAATTCCGTTGTGTAGTTTAGGAATTATGATTTTTTGAAATATTAAACTTTGAATTAATGTAATTCGACACCTGATGATGTCATCATGACGTCACAGCAACGGTTTCGTCAGCTTGTTATGTTCTGTTCATTTGTTAAGTTCATTTGTTAAGGCTGTATATGCTTAGCATGGATGCTTTTGTTGCCGGACAATCGCCGCTGAGAAGAAGTTAAAAAAACAGTACAAAAACAATAGGTTTTCGGGCTTCACCCGAACACCTAAAAAACAGCGGGCAAAAATTAATAAGCCGAGATCACAATGTTTTGAATTACCTTGGAAAGTTCGGTTCCACATCTTCTTCCGTAAAGCCAGCCCATCACGGATATCACCACCCTCGTGCAACGTCTCATTAATGGCCAGAGAATACAGGATTAAGGCGTCGTGAAAAGAGGTAGCAAAGAAGTTTGCCTGAAGCATAAACAGGTATGACATTCAATGAAAGGTCATAAATGTTTTAACCAGTTCAGTGTTACCAGTATGCTAACTTTACCATTCGTATTCATAATCATAAACGTTAGATGTAAAAACTATTGTACAAACCTCGTCTCCTGGTGAAGGAGTGTAATTGTATGATTGGAGCATGCGACGGTTCATCTCCTGTTGGAACCTATTGTATTCCACGGTAGTTGGCTCAAACAGACGGATCGTCATCAGCGCTTGGTATGCTATTTTCAGTTTCTCGTCATGTTCATCGCCCTTAGAAAAATAACAATTAAAAATTGTTTCTATAATAAATCCATTAATTCATGGATCGGGCCTGTAATTTGAACTCGAACGCTTGTACGGCAAACACTTTGTCACGAATAAGCCCACACAGCTGCAGCTATTTTGAGATAATCACCTTTGAATCGCCTGTTTTTTAAATTGCAATTTCAAAGAATTTTCAGCATTAATTATTTTAGATTTTGCTTCCTACTAAAGCTAATAACTTTAATTACAAATGAAATGTCGGTATCTTTATCATAGAGATTGTAATTAATGGGGAATTACTTTCAAACATATTCGTCACTTCGTATATAGGTCAAGAAAATTGTCACTTCGTGAAAAAGCAAAATCAACAATACCCGCCAATCGTTATGTATTCCAATGTATAAAGCGACGAATGGCGATTCGTCACTTCGTGAAAACGGGAAACAGCTGAGCTAAGTGATTCGCCGGTTATATTAATAGCGTAATTACGAAAATATGACTTTTCAAATATCTACAAAACTGAATTTTTGATTTAATTTTGCCCTACACCGACGTGTATTGCACCGCATACTCCCGGGTGTCTGTGAAAAAAAATCACGGTGTACTCGGGCGGGACTCGAACCCCGACCACCTGCTTACTAGTGCAGATGTTTTGTGCTCTCGACCACCGAGCTTGCGTGATGTTGATTGGCCGGATAGAATCCTATAGCGGGTTCCGCGATATTTATAGGTTTATGAAATTCTTGCGTCTGGTGATAAACAATTGATTTAATTTTGCCCTACACCGACGTGTATATAGCAGGTATGGCCACGTATGGCCAAGTGTGCCAATTAATTGTTTTGCGCACGGTGTAAGCTCAATAATGGTTGGGTCAAGTTTACCCATAGGTATAGCCAGGTGTGCTAATTAATTGTTTTGCGCACGGTGTAAGCCCAATAATGCTTGGGTCAAGTTTACCCATAGGTATAGCCAGGTGTGCCAATTAATTGTTTTGTGCATGGTGTAAGCTCAATAATGGTTGGGTCAAGTTTACCCATAGGTATAGCCAGGTGTGCCAATTAACTGTTTTGGACATGGTATAAGCTCAATAATGGCAGGGGTCAAGTATGCCACAATTGTGTTTGTATGTGACTGGATAGCCTTTTTTTCGGCATCCGGCACAATTTTGTATGTTTTGGCAATAAAAACAGTTTCAAGGCTGTAGTGTTCTATCATAAAGTTCTGTCTGCTTGTTTCATTTGAATCGGAGTATAATATATAGTTATCAGAAGTTGACTGTATGACTTCTTGGAAAGCAGCATTCGGTAATCTATTTATGTATTAGGCCAGAAGATACTCAAATAAACCTAAAATAAAAACATAACAAGATAATGTACAACATTGGTAATTTCCAAATTAAACAAAATTACCGAATTACTTACTTTGTGTAGGTTGGTACAAATATCAATCATCCTCAGAAATGTGCACAAATGGTGACGAAACTTTTACAGGTAAGTTAAATTATATATTTCTTGACAATAGAGATTTGAAATGAGCGTTTTCAAAAACCAATGTTATACCTTAAAATTATACCTTAAAAACGACATTGCAAACTGAATTAATTAAAAACTGTTTTGTTCAGTAATAGTGATTTTAGGTCTTTACCTTTGTTGTTAAAGATCTGACTTATACAGGTTCGTGCCTACCTGATTCCAAGAGTCATCTCCAAAGGTTATGGTGTTGTTGAAGGGATGATAGCTTATGAAGACGTAATCACCGGACACCATACCCAGATTGTAAGCGATGATCATGATCTTACGTACGTCATTTCCGTCAGCGCTTATGACAATGACTGCAACATAAATATATATAAATAGTTTAAATATTTGACATATTGGACTAAAGTTCTTTTAAATCAAAAGTTAATTTTCAAATAATATTGGAATCTTTTAAAACTTGAGCAAGACACTTTACCATAATTGCTGCGAGGGCCGAATTGAACCCAGCTGGGATGCACAAGCCAGTGCATGCTTAGTGCCGGTCCCAAGCTCGGATAAATGGGAGGGTTGCGTCAGGAAGGGCATCCGGCGTAAAACCTATGCCAAATCAAATATGCGGATCATGATCCGCTGTGGCGACCCTTAACGGGAGCAGCCGAAAGAGGACAACATTGGAATCTTTTAAAAGAAGAATTATCGCCCATCGGCTGGATGTTTTTTATTTTCAAATTCCACTCTCTGAAACCATTGTTGAGTGTTTATGAATACACATTATAATCATTTTGAACATCAAAAGCGAAATGTCTGGGATCAATTAAGTCGCAACATAAATAAGGTCCTAATGATATTATATATGTACAAAAATATATATGATTTGAACACGCGACCAGTGGATTACCATTCCAGTGCCCAGCAAGTAACATTTCTCTTAATTTGTATGAACACAATTTTGCATTTGATATTTTATTGTCTATGTTTGTCTAGAAACCAATATAACATTACAATTAATTTTAATTGAATTAAATAGACCAATCCATTAAGCCCCACCCACCGTAGTAACTGCCTAGCAACGGCACACGTGGGTAGAACACGTGGGCCTCGCCTGTCCTTCGTCGAGCCGGCGACGCACACACGCTCCGTACATACATAATGTACGCTTGTTTACGTTTGTCATCGACGCACTACAGCTATTTTAACATGTCGGACTTTTGTCGGACTTTTTTGGACGCGTAATCGCGGTTGTGATTGGTCAATACGTAAAGTGTCGGAGCTTAATGGATCAGTCTATTTACGTAACTCTTGGTAGCTTAATATGACTTCAAACATACAATGCACACCAGTTACTGGTTCTTCCAAAAAATCAAGTTACTCATAGTCAATCACTCAAAATTAAGTAGATGACAAAAGTGGAGTGTTTCTAGGTTTGTTCTTTGTATTGATTACCCAGGGAAAAAAGTGCCTAATATGAGATACCACTAGGTGAGCAAGTTGTGACAAATATATGTTGAATATTTTGTAGACAACAAATATTTGGCCTACCAGTTTTGTAAAAACCAAATATTAATATAAACAAAATCAATTAAAGGATAACCGCCAAAGTATAATCACATATATGTTTACCGTAGAAAAGCACCCTATAACTATCCAATGTTTCTAATTCAAAGAGCGAAAGGCAATGTTACACACAACATGTAAAAACAAATTCAAGGGTAGCGAGGTTTTCCCCCGTAAATACACACAAAAATACCGAGGTCTATTCAAACATATTCAATGTAATTTGCATTCATATCATACATTTCAAGTTTAAATCGCCTCAAATACATTGCGTTTCTTTAACCCTTTCATTACCAGCCAGTTATGTCAGAGAGTACCCTTCTTTACCACAGTAATTAGGAGCCCAATGTCACTTCAGCACCAGTGGGTTTTTCACAATTTCATTGAAGTGCGCCCTCACACGGCAGGAATAGACACTTTTTTAACTTTCTCATTTGTATGTAAAAATGATGGTAAAAATGAGTATACAAAAGGGAGGAAAACATTGTGCAAAAGAGAAATAATTTGATCAGTATTTACACTAAAGAAAAGTAATACAAATAGGTGATATTTCATGCAAATACGGTACAGGTATAAGATTTTTTTTCCATGTGAAAAACAATAACTTGGATGAGATTTTGGGGATTTTTGGGGGGTTTTCTACTTGGAAATGAACCATTTACTTGTATTCAGTGTAAATACATCACAATCCATGCTAACACCTCACCCCCCCCCCCAATTCAATGTTGGTTTGGACTGTAATCTGCGGCTTGTCCGACCATTCCCAACATTGAATTGGGGGGGGGGGGTGAAGGCAAATAGTACAGATTTACAATCAATTGATGTGGTATTTCTCAAAGCAAGGAACTATGCACATAGGTTGTGTACATTGTTTACAGATCATCTTCGTTTGTTTTCGCCTGCCTAATTTGCGGTTACTGCAAACAATGCAGTCGTGTTTCTTTCCATTGGGGTTTTTGCCAGGATAGTGCTGTTGCCCTGTCAACTCGATAGGAATATGGTATCTCAACTGACTTGTTGCGTTACGTTCCCAACCCAACAGCAAGCCCTGTACAATCCCTATACGAAAATCAAGGTTACTGACATTTTTGTTCCCTGCTATGCTGGTGAATATTACTCTGCTATTGACAATACAGATATTCAGCATATGGAAAAAACTCTTTTCCACCATTTCAAGCTTCTGTGTGTATGATTGTAGTACTGAAAACATTGGTCGGCAAGATCAGTTCCACCCATGTTTTTGTTGTAATCATCAATACAATTGGGCTTCATAACATCACAAAATCCACTTGTCCTCTTATTACCCCGAATTTGCTTTTTGGACAAATCGGTGTTGCCTACATTAGTTAAAAGTGTTACAGATTTTTTGTCTTGCCAAACGATACACAATTGCCCACCTTTCACCCAAAAAAATGGGTCATCTCCTTTCTTCATTTTATGTTTTTTGGGGTTTGCTGCCTGGGGTAGTGTAAGTAACGAACAGTTCCACAACATCTGAATCCTAGTTTAGCAAGTTTAGCTAAAAGAGCTGGGCTAGTATAGTAATTATCACAATATATTACATGTCCCTTATTCTCAAGTCCATGGACCAGTTCAATGACGACTTTTCCTGCAACTGTTAGGTTTGGTGGATGGCAGTCTGACTTGGTATCTACATGTACGTCTGCATCATAAACAGTTTCGGTGTCGTCGGCTCCTGTGTACAGTTTCCAAGCACACGTGTATCCTGTTTTGGACTCGTTCAGGGAGAATGCTTTAATACCCCGTTTGATAGGTTTTTTAGGCATGTACTGAACAAAACTTAAGCGTCCCTTGAATTTCAACATACTCTCATCTGGAGACAGATTCTGCGCAGGGTTATACAGGTTGAGAAACTTCGGGACGAGGACTTCTATCAAGGGCCGAACTTTGGAAAGTTTGTCCCGTTTAGCAAAGGCTCTACGAGGAATTTGGTTATTTGAGATGTGGAGAAACCAAAGAATTGAACTGAACCGATTTCGGGACATGATCGACGGGTAGAATGGGATGCGAAGAACTTCAGATGTTGGCCAGTACATCTTGTATTGAGAGGATTTGTTTATGCCCATAGCAATGAGAAGTGCCACAAATGCCATCATTTCTGGAATGTTGGTTGGGTGCCAGGAGAATTGTTGACCAGGATTTGAGTCTATTGTTTGCTGCGCATAGCGATTAGTCTCATCGACGAGCATATCCCACACGAGTTGACAAAAATACAGCTTGAAGATCTCCACTGCCGACAGTGTGGCAAAGTCGCCGGTGGGGCCAGAATTTCCATTGAACTGCACAGTCCCACACTCGTAGTGGTCTCGTCGTTCCCAACCGGATCGGAAATCTAACTTTCCTGTCGTCCTCCTTGATCTCGGTCGGCTGTCACCTTGGTAGGTAGGCTGCAACAGAAAAACAAGGCAAAGGAGGATTAATCTCGGTCCTTTGTAAATACAATATCTCAATGCTGCATGTGCACATGCCACAGGGGGTCATGCGCAAAATGAATATTGTGCTGAGAAAACAAATATGGCAGATTCCATCCACTCTCCAAAACTCGTTGTCGATAAATTTTCGTTTTAATGTGGGATTGTGAATGTGAATTCCCCCAACTTCTTGCATAATACGACTTATGAGGGCCTTTCGAATACAAGGCTATTCTTTTGGAAGCTTGAGACTAAGAGTGCATTTTCAGCCTGTTAACGCTAAACAGCACGACCGGCTATGGGTGAATGTTAAAATTTCTATGCTATATCTATACATCAACTTGCTGTTTCAATGAATACAAATATTACCCCAACATTCCCAACAAACTACTAATAATTGTACATTTTCACTTGACTTTTTTGACCCAGTCCAGGGGGTGGGGATTTGGTCAATCCTATTAAAGGGATCCATTTTCTAAATTTACATTACTCAACTCCAACAGTTGTAACGCTATTTACGCTATAGCCTAGGAAAATAAGTGAATTACGTTAATTTGCATTGGGCCAGGAAGAGTAACGTTAACTGTTATTAGTTATTCATTTTTACTGTGATTTTGGCCTACCTCTTCAAGTTCAACGAATTCCGCTGGAATTTGTACTTCTAATGTGCTGTCGTCATCCGTTACTTCGTCATCTGATTCTGAGCCACTGTCTGCCAAAATCTCAGCCAAAATGCCATCATTTATGTCCGTTTCCATCATGATTGCAACTAAATTAAACTGACCGTTGTGGAAGCGAGTGGACGCTAGCACCGGGAACCGCAAAGTGACGCACTTTTCTTTTCATAAACTTTTATACACTTCATTCCTGTCAATAGAGGGCGCCAACCCCCAAAACCACTCAAGCATTTTCAGGTGGTGATTTAAGTCGCCGTGGTCGTCAAGGGCATGCCGATTCCCGGCACCTTTTAGAGCCCACGGGAAGGAAGCGTATCACAACAAAGGCTCTTTTTAGAGCCCGTGGGATCGAAAGGGTTAATATCGTCAATATAAACAGATTGGATCTCTCTATAGTCTACTTGTTCGGTACAAATGCTTGTATTTTAAGCAACTTCGTGTATGCAATATATTAATATACAATGAGGTATGTAGGTGGCGCAATCGGAGACGGGCACTTGGAGAACTTGAACAGGGACCTGGATAAAAAGTTCAGGCTCTGTGCAGGAACTTGGTCCCCGTGTGTTTACAAAGGGTAAAGCATTGTTGTCTAACGTTATTTTCAAGTAGCTGGCCCTATAAACTTAATTTATAGCAAAAACGACGAAAAACAATCCCAAGTAATATTGACAACTCCCATGTCATATAAATTATATTAAGCTATTTAAAGAAGTACGATACCCTTAAATGAACACTTTCACCAGCAACACCAACAATGGGAAAATGACACAATTTTCACCTTTACTACAATTTGCCAAATATATCTGGCAAGCCAGAATAAACTAATACGAAAAGAGTAAAAGCTACATAATATGCATTCATGAAAGTTATGTCAGACTTAAGTTATGTATACATGATATTCTGACCATGACAAAGAAACCAAACTTTCAATTCAAAATCAATTCAGTACGAGTAGACACATTCAGACTTATAGAGCAGCCAGCTGCAACCCATTGCTGAGAAATCCACTGTTGAGTACGGTTAGCCATCCTGTACCATCTTGCTGCTTACGTCTCTCCACACAACAATTACACGTGGTTTGAAGAGAACTACTGCACAGGGCAAATGCTCTAATCTCTAAAAGCTTTAGATTGAATGTAACTTTAACCGACTGAAACAAGGGAAAGATGTTTGGAGAATTGTCACCACTTTAAATCGTTAAAAGGGAATTTCAAAATAAAATACAACTTTAAGAGAGTATAATACAACCTTTTACTGGATATTTTTTATTTTATTTTATTTTATTTTTTTGCATTTTGTTTTGCTGGTGCATAGTGTCCAGTCCAAATGAGATTTGAATAAATTATGTTAAATATGCAAATCTGAGAAGACTATAAAATACGACCGATATCAACAACTGAGATGATCAGGTGACGCAGCTAATACAATATCACGAGGTGATTGCGTTTATAACCAGAACACTGAAATCCATTGTGATATGCTTTGATTACATAGCGTGTCATTGTCAATTGATTTAGCACAAAAGATCTGGTGGCTGAGTCGTCAGAATGTGGGTTCGAATCCTAGTTAGGCTGTTCATGCTGCTCGTGTCCTTGAGCAATACACTTAATTATAATTGCTTCTCTTCATCCAGGAGTTTAAATACAACAGAAATTGTTTC